>CAWWDW010000193.1:0-16216 GCA_963942595.1 Cylloceria caligata | reverse complement strand
GATATAATTCCATTGTAAAAAGATAAAATGTATAATGGAGTTAAACATTGTATCAGTTGCAAATTATAATTATCAAATTGTTATACTCAATATTTTCTTTTGATGGGTTTTTTTTTCATTAAATTTTGTTAGTGAGGTTTAAAATCTTTTAACCATTTAGCGTCTAACGTGCTTTGGTTTATTCACTTGCTTCATTTACTTTACACAATTCTTACCTTAAATAATTATTACTAAATGACATTAATAAATTACAATTGTAAGTAACGAAATATAAAAAAATGAACAATTAATCAATTGTTGTTGTCAAATAAATAACTTTTTTTCTATTTTATGGATTTTATGTTCCAAATTGTACATAAAAGTGATTAGACGTAAAGAATAATTTATTTTCTTATAAGAAAAAATCGTAGCTAATCTTGAAAGGCCAAAGACTTTTTTACAAATCCTTAATCTTGATCCCAAAAGCGATTTCATTTGATGTAACTACGGAATAAAATTATAAAGTAAGAATGAAAATATCGAAAGAATCAACAGATTTAGTTTCTACGATGACATCTGGCTCAGGAAATGCCATAAACGATTCGAAAGTAAATTCCTATGGTATATTGCATGATTGTCATTTTATTATTTTTAAAAAACCTTAATTTTTATATATCTTTCACTGACATTGTCACAATTTTCTTTTTACAATAACTGGCAGATGATAAAAATGTATAAATTTAGATAAATGAAGCGAAATAAATAAAACTAAACGAATTAAACGATTTTTAATAAAAATGAAGCGATCGTGAAACCAAATAAGCGAAGGGAAAAATAGCTAAATTGCGGGCAAATGTGCCGGGAAAACTTTTAAAAATCGTACACAGTTCGTCTTGGCTCTCATAGGCACGAGTGCGAACTGCAACTCATTCCCCTGAGTATTTTTCTCTCGTATCTCGTGAAGGATCCTACCACTACCACTGACGTTAATCCGACATCTCGTTGTTTCGAATTGGCGGTGTGAAAATCACCGCCATATCGGAAAATCATTCTTAAGTCACGAGTAAATACGGTTTGAAATCGCGTGAAATCTCAAATAGGGGGTGAGTTATAAATCGATTTGTGCCCTGGCCAATGAGGACCGAAAGTAGCGCTTTCTGATTGGCTAGGAGCCAGGCCACTCCCACATCGTTAATAGAGGCTCTGAGCGAAAGCCCGTTTTACACTGCCGCGCATTATCCTACGCTCACACGGAGATTAGTGAAATTATCTAATAAAAATTACCACAAGTATGAGATGAATTTCTATGGTTATACGAGGAAATAGCGCAATCTGCCGATAAGTACGACATTTAACGATAATTTCAATCATGTATACAGGAATAATTCCACGTAAATATGATTGAAAATGTTTGAAAATCTCGCTCTTGTTGACAGGTGGCGCCACTACAAAATCACCAGCTCATTATTAGCAGTTTTTTCTCAGATTATATTATTAGTATATTATTTTAACTATATTCATCTCTTTGTATCGTTGATCCAAGCTGCCAATTAGCGTAAACAATTATTTACCCTTAGATATTGTAAACACAAGAGTAAATATATAATATCATATTTCAATCAATCAAAATTATTGATAAACTCAGAACTTAAATAAAATAAAAAATAATGTGTTCCTTGAATAAAATGTAATTCATTTAAATTCACGATTTTATTATGAATAAATATACAGAAATTTTATTCCTGAATTTTCTACTGATTTATAGAAATGTCATTCTTGTACAAAATATTCCAAACAAAAGATGATTCCAGCTAATTGTACAGGTGGTCGTTTATAATTTTTACAAAGTTTACCTTCTATGAGAGAATATCAAAATCAATTTTGCCGTCTTCGTAGAGAATGCTTTGTCGGAAAGAGAAAAAATAATGAGAAAGCACCTTAGCTATCACATTCTACTAGTAAACTAATGTTTGACAAAATTGCAATGACAAAAAAAAAAAATCTAAGCGCTCGTTGCTTTAATATATTTTAACAAAAGCTGTAGCCAAAAATTTATTGCGTGGCTCGCGTGACAAATTTAATCGATTAATGAATTCATTCTCAAATGAAATTCTTTTCAATCCGCATCAAAAGCTATAGCAATGTGTAATAAAAAGTTCAATGTTGTAACAAATTAAAACGTCTCCATCGTTTTTAATATAATAATTAAATCAAACATCTTTTGTCAAAAAATAATGCTCATCATTGTACATAACAACATTTAGATCGTATTCTTAAGCTGTTTGAAATTCATAGTAATGACAAAATTAAAAATTCCACAAAATTCAAACCCATTTTCCAATCTTATCGAAATTGAATATCGTCACACTGACTCACCTGTTACTTTACTTTTATAAATAAATCGAATTCAGGATATCCATACCAAAACAAATCTCTGTTTAATTGCGTTGAAACTCCGCTAATCGGTAAAAAAAAAAGGACACTGAACTTCGGTCGAAATTTACGTAGTTTTACGTAGAAACGTGCTAAAAGCAGTTGTCAATCAATAGGACATACATTTCATCATTTCATTGGGGATCAGATTATGCCCAAATCTAATGATGATTCACGATCTAGCTTTTGAGTTTAATAGAATGAACCAAAGATTTTTGGCGTCCATCTCTTCATAGTTCTCTCGCTCTAAAATGCCAATTTCTCTCTGAAATACTGACTAACGCATTCATAAGAGCCCCCTCTCTCTTACCTCTGTCATTCCTCCCTCTCATTTCTGATAACGATATCCTTAAATCGATCAAAGTCTATGGAAAATAAAAAAGATTACATTTATTTTTGGAAAATGAAAAATCTCATAAAATCTGAACCTCTTTACAGATTCGGTTAAAATTCAATATAATCCGTCCTTGAACATAACTTAATTTGTAAAAAGTTACTGAAACATATGTCGTAACATCTGTGAAAGTTATTAGAGCATCAACAGATATTTTTGTAAAAATTAAAACCGACGTATGAACCTCTGTATAAATTAATCCAAAAATTATAATAAATAAAGAGGTCGTGGAGCTTTCTATATTTGTGAAATTTTAACGCTGTAACAAAAGCCGTTTTTGAGGTATAGACGTTCAAATTTGGCAGTACTACACACACACACACACACCTACATATGGTACACACGTGCGCACGCGCGTCCGGATATTTTTGTAAATGTATTTTCCAGACTTTTTGACATATCTTGAACACGGTGATACGAAAATCTTGAACAAAATGTCACCATCATATAGCTTTCTCTCTGAGAAAGCAAAAAAATTAAGATAAATTTGAACCGCTTCTCAAATTTCTTCCCTAAACGAAAAACAAAAAAAAACTCAAACGTCGCACAAAAAATGTATTTCATGATCGAAGAAAATTCAAATAATTAGTTAACGAGCAATACAAATTTAACTATTTTCCTTCGTCGAATTGGTTTAATTAGGTCACCAAAAATTCATCAGATTTCTTAACCACGATACAAAACGTTTCTCTTCGTAAGTTTCAAAAAAACTATTTTCCCGGAGTGATTCGGGCTGGCCGTAGGCGTATTCGTGACGGGCGTATACTCGAAAGGTTACCACCCACCTATCTAACTAGGGCTATGTCTGGCCGGATGCTCGTCTCAAAAAACCGACCAATCCGCGATGGGAGACGGCCACTGTGGCGCGTAAAATACCGCATACGGCGGGGGCAACATGTACCCTTTGTGTCGCGCTGGTGCGGATGGGTTAGTGTGTGTTGATGCACACTGAGGAAAGGTGGGCATCTCTGAGAACTGGTTGTCGGTGGTGGGGTGTGTTTCGAGTGCATGCATTCGAAGTGGGTTTCAATGCTGCACCCCCGCGCTCGTTGTTGTGCTCGGCGTTGCACACGGCAGGGGTAGTTTCACCAGGCTCCAGGCACACAGGGGCTTACACCCCGCCCTCTCCGATGTTCTTTCCTTTACTTTTCTCACATTTTCTCTCACTCCCACGCCTGTTTCGCTACATGTAAACCGCGAGTCCGGGGGTAGAGCCCCATGCGCCTTTCTCCCTCTTCATCTTTTTTATTTATTTTTTCTTCTTTCCGTCTCGCATTCACACGCACGTCGACGAACTCTTCGTCTCCCTCCCGTTTTCTTAAGCGGATCGGTTTCTCTCGCTCTATCGTTCAGCCCCTGCCCCACCCCCAACGCGTCAACACCGCTTCGGTGAGTTATGTGCGTGTGGTGAGTCCTTCGTGCTCCTTCCGCGAGTCACCCCCATCAGCGGCTCAGTTGCCGATCGCCGCGACGACGAAACGGTACACACGCGAGCTGTCGCGCACCCCGAACACGCCATCACTAACGACGCAATCCACCACCACCAAACAAACTGTTACTACTTTTCGATTCGAAGGAAGTCCGTCATTGACACAACGGGATAAATGCTGTCGATCGAGTCGCTCTTCATCAGTCGTCGTCGCTGTGCCTGTTGTAATATTTTCGTTTTACCGCTGCGCCAACTTTCGATCGCACTGTCGATCCTAGAGACTGGAGTATAATCTAAAAAGATTTTAAGAAATTCATCCTGTGAAGAGTGTTGGTTTGAATTTCTAATCGTCGAGCAAAACGATTAGTGACGCAGTGCACGTTTCGTGTTTATCATCGCTGCTGTGCCGTCGCGCATAGTGAAGAATTCCGGAGCGACGTGAAAGGGAGGAAGAAAAGAGAGAGAGAGAGAGAGAGAGAGAGAGAGAGAGGGCACAGGCTCCCAGAGAAGTGAATGGACCAAGACACTGGAGGCCTCGTCCCGGTAACCCGATCCACCGATCTTTCAGTGAGTAGAAATAAAGCAGCGAAAGCAGCGGCAGCACCAACAGCAGTAGCAACGGCTACTGCAGAGTTCGAGTCCCGAATTATCCGCGAGCAGTGCGTCGCGGAAGCAAACGCGATAGTTCAACGATATAGCAATACCGAGAAAGAGGACGATACTCGTGTTTGATTGGCCTAACGATCAGTTTGATCGTGTCAACCCTCCTGAGCATCGAAAAATCGACAATTATTGACGTCGGACATCGAAAAATTAACGAAGCTGTCGACGACCAATGTAACGATTGATCGTAATTAAATAATAAAAAATAAAGGATTCTTGCAATTACTTGTGCACCGCAAATCTACCGTCGCACGGTGCAAAAAAATTTGCATAACGTTGCTGCTGCGTAGCACTCGTACGCTCGTTGCCGTCGCATCGTGATTCTCATCTACCCGGACTGCAGCGTCTCGATCAACGAGCTTCTACTTCTATCGCAATCGATTGCACTCATCGATGTTATTTAATTTCAATTGATTATGGAGATTTATGAGAACACTTAAGACCCACAAAGGTCACTAACGCCAGTAGAGTTTAGGAAATTACTCTGAAACTGACTGTTTCCTCCGTCGGAAGCTGCAACACCGCGCGTTATGCGAGAGTTTAATTTATCCTCACGGAATGGAAAAATAGTTGAACGTATTAATAAAAGTTTGCGCGTCTCGTAACTGAGTTATTTATCGATAAATCAATAGTCGGATCCAGCAATTGTAGTAATTGTTCTGACTGTAACGAATAATCACAACGACAAAATCTTGATAACGAGTATCAGAGGAATAATTATCAAAGAGAAAAATCATTTTAGCTTTTGATAATTAAATTTTTTTGTATTGGGAAGCTATGCAATATTGAGGCAATCAGGATTCAGGCGAAGAAGGTGTCGAAAATGCCGCAGCGATCGCCTTTTGCGATCCAGGAGCTTCTGGGCCTGAACGGGACCGGAATCGGAAGCGGCGGTGGATCGAATGATCGAGGATCACCTCAGGGTTCACCACCTGTCGCTATTTCTGCCGTTTCCTACGCGCCGACGGCGCCACATCACAAGCTATGGGAATACATGCCGAGCTTGACGAATCACTTGGGCAATTTGGGGAACCTTGGCAACCTGGGAAACCTCACAGCCTCAAGGATGGCGTATCTCAACGCTCAAGCAGCAGTCGCAGCTGCATTTTTGCCACCTCCGCATCCTCATCCCGCTCATCATGTTGCTCATCATCAGGTACATCAACCGGGTCAGCTTGCTGGATCGCCCGGGGTTAACGTGCATCCTGCTGCGCATGCGCAACATGTACTTCCGGGCACCGCCATTTCCGCTAATCATCATCAGCACAGTCCCAGTCAACACACATCTCCTCACGGTAATTTTTATAACAATTAGTTTTAATATGACAGCGCAATCAACTATTTGGTTGTTACCAAGTACTTGGTTGTGTTCATTGATAACTCGATTGATCTTACCAAATATATCGTCGCAGCATTTTTAATCGAGTGCTTGCTGGTTCCAAGTTCTTTTATCCGTTTTGTCAGTCATAATGCTGAATTTTTAAAACAATTTACTTAAAACACGATGCACTCAAAGGTTTTATTACTTTACTATACGGAAAGAAGAGCTTGGTTGGTACAGCCAAGTGTTTTCGTTCAAAAAGTTGTTGTTTAACACGACATAATATTAGATTGCCTAACAAATTACTAAGTTCGGTTTGCCAAATATTTGGTCGGCGCATATTTAACCAAGATCTTAATTGTTTCAACCGATAGATCCAACGTTTGGTTTTTCAATCGATACGAGATGTTTAATTGCCGACATTTCGATCCATAATCGCAGATCCTCACAAGTTATATATTTTATAAAAATGTTTATAAATTTGAATTAACAACTTATCGAAAACATAAAAGAAGTGAAGGTTCCTTAAAGTAAATAGAACCAAGCACAACCAAAAATAATAATATTATAAATTCTTCATAAATGATAAAATACAAATATTAAGTGAAAGAACTTAAAAATTACAACTAAATAAGCAGCGAGACAAAATTTGTTTAGTAATTTTTATTTTTGTTAAGCACATGATCGTAGATTCTCAAGCACAACCAAACAATAAAATCATAATAAAATGATACAAAAATGACGAACTAAAAAAAAAAAAAAAAAGAACGGAGAAAGTATTAGTTCGTTGAATCCAAATGTTGCTTATTTATTGAAAGTTCAACAAGAATTTTCCCCATGAAAATAATATTTACTCGTGGATATAACATTTTTTCCAAACTTGATATATAATATCTAAAAGTTCTAATATATTTAATATATCAACCGCATATATCCTAAAAAAAAATATGTCTGAGATGTATAAAATATAATTGACCGAGAAAGAAATAAAATTGAACAAAAGTGAGAACAATTAGGTTCTGTTCTATGCGTCTATTTATTATAAGTTACCGTAAATACCTTTAATTAGTTTCAACTATACAAAAGAACTATAATAATAGTCGCATAGACTAACAATTGATAGTTGTCATTTAACAGTTGTCATAAATACCACAGTTCTCACTACCTAAGCATATATTTGAAATATATAAATAATTGGAGATATATCACAAATATATTGAGTGGCAAAAAGTTTTATATCTTGTAAATATATCGACATTAATTTTTTTTTCAAGTAAGACAACACCATAAGATTATCTCAGCTCATGTATAATATAAAATGGGATTTATAGTAGATCTTAATTATTTAACAGTTGTAATAAATATCACAGTTTTCTTTAACTCAATATATTATTTGAGATATATAAATATTTCAAGATATATCATGAATATATTGAGCGGCAAAAAGTTTTATATCTTGTAAATATATCGACATTCATTTTTTTTTCAAGTAAGACAACTCCATAAGATTATGTCAGCTCATGTATAATATAATATGGGATTTATAGTAGATCTTGATTATTTAACAGTTGCCATAAATATCACAGTTTTCTTTAACTCAATATATTATTTGAGATATATAAATATTTCAAGATATATTATGAATATATTGAGCGGCAAAAAGTGATATATCTTGTAAATATATCGACATTCATTTTTTTTTCAAGTGGAACAAAACCACAAAATTATGATAATTAATATACAGGGTGGGGCATTTAAAGTGTTACAGAGCAATAGCACTCATACTATTGGTAATATCTAAAAAAGTTTCAGATAAAAACTGTATCGTTCCAGAAGAACGTCATACGGGACCATCGTAATTTTTTTTTTCGATGGAGGAGCCAAAGCTCGTTAAGGTCAACTTCACTTTTTGGAATAGAACCGTGTATTATTGATTCAAGACATCATTACTAACGTTGATACGAGTTCAGTAATCTACGATACAAGATCATTCCAATCATGCAAAGTATGAAAATACTCGAGAAGTGGAATCAAATCGGAAAAATTACTTTTAAACCTTTTACAAACCTTGGTTTGGGTCAACCTATGGAAAATGCTCAAAATAATGATCCCCGACTTATGAACCCTCGTTTATCATCTCATGAAATGATCGTCTAACTTTAGCTAACGTTAGTGGTGTAATTTGGGGACATGCTCGGCGTATACTTTCTTTTATATCGTCAGGCGTGTTTACTTGTTCAAGCAAATATTTTTTTTATTTATTTGAACGATTGATAGGTCGACAAAAAATTCGTACTTTCTATCGATGTTAACTATAACTGTCGATCGTGGATATCGATATAAATAAAAACATTTTACTTGAACAAGTGAACACGCCGGATGATATGAAAGAAAGAATACGCCGAGCATGTACCCAAATTACACCACAGATGTTGATTGAAGTTCCGGAGGTTGACCCAAACCAAGGTTTGTAAATCGTTTAAAAGTGATTATTCCGATTTGATTAGATTTCTCGACTCTTTCCATACTTTGGGTGAATATAATGATCTTGCATCGTAGGTCTCTGAACTCGTCTCGACGTCAGTAATGATGTCATGAAAAAAAAATACATGATTCGATTTAAAAAAGTGAAGTTGAGCTTTGACGCTTCCACCGAAAAAAAAATTACGATGATCCCGTATGATGTTCTTTTAGAAAACTATAATTTTAATCTAACTTTTTTTTTAGATATCACCAATATTGCTTTGTAACACTTTAAATGCCTAACTCTGTATAATATACAATGGAATTTATAGTAGAGCGAAATAATAATATTATATATAACCATTAAACATTATTGGCCGTAGATTGAGAAACTTTTTCTATAAATGCAGATACATACGGTTTCCATTGAACCACGATGTATATGATCATCAGAAAAGCTTCTCTGAAGGAGTACATCATCGAGGACTCGAGATATAAAGTAAATTAATAGCTGTATCGCTTTGTTAGGTGTGAAACGAACACTTAACGGCAAATGCTCTTGGTACGCGCCTATATCACTTAACAACAGAGTCGAGATATCGCACACACAAGTTTCTGTATTTGTATATACGTGTGAAAGAGGGCCACTGAAGATCGCGTTACTGTAAATCGATACTCTCCTTGTCGAGTCGTCGTTCGAGTGGTACCGCACTGTAGTGGGTAGTGTGTGTCTTTCTATTGTGCGTCCCAAAGAGAAAATAATGCATTTTGCGAGAAATAGTATCACAGGATACTCTGGCCAGCTGTGACATAAGGGAGACAGAGAGAAAGAGAGAGAGAGAGAGAGAGAGAGAGAGAGAGAGAGAGAGAGAGAGAGAGAGAGAGAGAGAGAGAGAGAGAGAGAGAGAGAGAGAGAGAGAGAGAGAGAGAGAGAGAGAGAGAGAGAGAGAGAGAGAGAGAGAGAGAGAGAGAGAGAGAGGGTGGGAAAGAGCTTCTCTGTTATTTTTCTCAGACGAAAACTCCAGAAACCAAGATTTCAATCAATTAAATTAAACGGAACAGACGCTTTTTTTTTTTGTATACTCGATTCAGTCGCATGCGGATATTGGTTGATTCGAGTTATCGATAGAATTCAGAATTCTATTGAAAATTAAAGACATTGCATTCTCTAAATTGTGACCTCTGGCGTTGTAGGCAAAAAAAAAAAAAAGAAAAATAAGATTTTGCGAGGAAGAAATGGGCACGAACGTGCCCTCTGTGGGAATTAAATATTTTTGTTAAAATAATCCACCCCGTTTTAGCGTTATGAATAATTAGTGGTATGATGAGTTGAGTGTTGGGCAGACCTGCAATGTCTCACCAACAACACAAAGGGTCGCTAAAAAAAGAAAAAAGGAAAATAATAAAATAAACGTAAAAATGGTTGGTTCGTTCGTCTCGCGACTGAAACTGGGTTCTCAACCCAAGGTACTCGTTCGTTCAATCCTTTACTACAGCCCCGGTGTCATAATCCCATTAATATTATGGCGAACAAGTCAATTTGTCACGGAGATACGGTAGATCCTGTAGGGTTGAATATTTTTCATGAATTTGCTACGTTTCAACGCAGAATAGCTGGATCGATCAAAAAATCCCAAAGATTCCGCTCGAAGCGAAGAAAAATTGATGAAATTTTTACACAATAAGGAGCAATCGATATCCAACAATTTTTGGAGAATCTCTTTCTTCATGAGAAAACAACATTTGATTGTGAAATTGTACAGATTTTATTGAGGGAGGAAGAGAGCGAGCTACATGTTAGTGAATTTTGAGAACGATTTTAGGGTATCGGGTTTCCGGACTGACGCGGGACAAAAAGCTTCTGCCCGTCCATTCAAACGTCACTCTGGCACCTCGTCTTACACGTAGTGGTATACACCCTGGTGTATTAGAGGATATACGAATTTATTTCTCGACGCACTTGGCCGTCCTCAGCGTCGTTCCCTCTCTCTCAATTGTCTCAAAAGTAAGGACTCGTTAGTAGACTTGGTTGCTGCTGCTGCTGCTGCTGCTGCTGCTGCTGCTGCTGCTGTTGCTGCTGCTGTCGGTTTGCGTGCTCTGGATATAACTGAGCATGCGGGGTCCTTCGGGGCACGGGACCTCACCGACGCAATCGCACAACGACCAAGACAACCTGGCTGGAAATAATTATTTCGATTCCCCCGCGGGTGCCATCGATCCTCGTTCGCTTGCCCTGGCTCTTCCCTCGCCTCCTTCTCTAATTTACTTTTTTCTTTTCTCTTCTGCAACGGTTCATCTCTACTGGCTCCATCGAGCCATCGTCTAAACTGCTTAGCGACTTCTCACTGACTTCATTGTTTTCTAAGCAAGATAAAGAACATTTCACACGAACCTATCAGAATTTTTGGGGATTCGTGGGGTGCTCCTAGTCAATGTCTTCGTCTCAGCGATCCAGTTTCACTAAATTTCTCGTAGTGGTGCTATTTCACTTTGGCTTCGGTGTATAGAACGATTCGCACCATCATTATACATTATAACGCGAAGCTTACGTACTTTAGGATCACAAGCGAACGAGCATATATACACTAGCGCTTTCTCGGCCCGTTTGAAGTTGGCAATCAACGAGATTGCCTATCAACGCCTGAGAAACCCGGGCAAGCATTCCCTTCTAGGCAGCAGAAGCAGCCACGCACCCTCTCTTTGCTTCAACCCTCCCAACCACCAGTTTCAGGCTCCTTCCGTGACTCACACCCTCTCACTCATTTCACATTCGATCCTACACCGCTAAAACACTACACTCTTTTCTCACTTTCTCTCATTTCCCTCTCTGCTGTGTCCTTCATGCAAGTACAGAAACGCTTGCACAAAACGTCCCGCAATCGTAGCCTCTTGTTGCTGGCTGTTGTTTTATTTTTCCTTCTTCCAGACCAACCCTTTTCCACGAAAAACACTACTCCTACCACTCGAGCATTGTTACTTGTCACACACGTAGAGATATAGAAACGTACTATTGTAAATTCATTATGGGAACAGTATACCGTTAAGGTAGTCATCTTGTTTCAATAGTTAATAGATAAACGTTTTAATGTGAGATATATTCTTCGGCGTGCTTGTAGATTTCCGCTGAAAAAATTAAACGAACATTTACCGATCATTTAAAAAAATTTTTCTATTAAAAAACGGTTAAATTAATACTGCGTCGTACAAAACAGTAGCTGAATCAACAACGTTTTACGAAATTTCATTAATATTTTCATCGGATAACGTTAAAAATAAAGATGCTGCTTGTAGGTTAGATTATGAAGATTCCAAAGGAATCGTTAAAAATATTGCTTAACGAATATTTTAAATAAATATTTCGACATTTTACACAAGAGAATTACAAATATTTCGAGAAATTACTGGATCACCTGAATCAGAGTGAATCAAACCATCAATAAAACTTAGTTCATTTTATATCATTCAACTGATTCGGACGCTATGATCAGTTGATACATTCGGGTTTATTAGTAAACTGATGTATAAAATACCAAAAAATTCTATAAGTTTTTGTGTTATACGATATTTATACCTCAACTCGACTAGCACGCAGCAGGAAGACTAGTTTAAAAATTCAGTGTTAAATATCAATTCACAAATATCGATACACGGTATCCATTCCAACACCAACGACCGTGTCAATGGCCAGAATTCAATATCTGGTATCAATTTACATTATAACCTCAAAACTTTCAAACATATTTTACTTAAAATTTTTTATTTTATTCGTACTATAATTTTTCATTGAATGATAAAAATTTATTGTTTTTTATCTATTCATCGCAAATATAAATGAATTAAAAGTTATGAAAACCGAATAATATTATTAAAACACTTGCCTTTGTGAATTAAAAACTGTGAAAAGTGTTAACAAAATTGATAAAAAATCTACACCAATCGCCTTTGATATGATGTACTTTTAACTATTTACGGTGGCTCGGGAATCATCGAGAGAAAAACTGATGATGCGGAAAGTGATCATAGACGAAGAAGATTAAATAAAGTTCTGCGGCGGGAATTCATTTATTTCAGTAAAAACAAAAATATGTTTTATTATTATTTTTTTTCATCTGTAAAAGAAATGATATAAAAATCCCTTAAGATACGTAACAGTGTTCTGTTCATGT
Organism: Cylloceria caligata; assembly: GCA_963942595.1. Classification (NCBI taxonomy): domain Eukaryota; kingdom Metazoa; phylum Arthropoda; class Insecta; order Hymenoptera; family Ichneumonidae; genus Cylloceria; species Cylloceria caligata. The sequence goes on along the minus strand of CAWWDW010000193.1, from coordinate 3,368 downwards.
AAAATAATATCCAAATCTAAATATAACAAATTGCAGGATTTCCATTTTTTTAAATAAAAATATATGTTAAAGAAAATTAAACTCCCTGTACAATTTTTTATATTCGGATCTAGGCGTTGTTTAATATGATTTAAACACCGTTATCTTTACCGATAATAATAAAATGGAACACTTTTTTTAGCTCAAACCTACCCTCATTAAGGCAGAATTTTTTTTAATGGACCACGTCGTGGAACTGAAAATAAATGTTGATTATGGACATTTCCGTTCATGATTTAGAGGAGGCCGATACCCTGGTAAGAGCCATAGATCCTTGTTCCATTAAAGCAAAGAATCTCGAGGAAATTAGCAAATTATGAATTCTCGAGCGATATACATTGTTCTAGGGAACACACGAGTAAAAAGCTGAGGTGCACCCAAGTTTTTATACCTGTACATGTATGTAGGTAAGAGAGAATGTATAATAAAGGGTGATTTTTTAAGAGCTTGAGAACTTTTTTTAAAAAAAAAACGCATAAAATTTGCAAAATCTCATCGGTTCTTTATTTGAAACGTTAGATTGGTCCATGACATTTACTTTTTGAAGATAATTTCATTTAAATGTTGACCGCGGCTGCGTCTTAGGTGGTCCATTCGGAAAGTCCAATTTTGGGCAACTTTTTCGAGCATTTGGGCCGGAATAGCCCGAATTTCTTCGGAAATGTTGTCTTCCAAAACTGGAATAGTTGCTGGCTTATTTCTGTAGACTTTAGACTTGACGTAGCCCCACAAAAAATAGTCTAATGGCGTCAAATCGCATGATCTTGGTGGCCAACTTACCGGGCCATTTCTTGAGATGAATTGTTCTCCGAAGTTTTCGCTCAAAATGGCCATAGAATCGCGAGCTGTGTGGCATGTAGCGCCATCTTGTTGAAACCACATGTCAACTAAGTTCAGTTCTTCCATTTTTGGCAACAAAAAGTTTGTTAGCATCGAACGATAGCGATCGCCATTCACCGTAACGTTGCGTCCAACAGCATCTTTGAAAAAATACGGTCCAATGATTCCACCAGCGTACAAACCACACCAAACAGTGCATTTTTCGGGATGCATGGGCAGTTCTTGAACGGCTTCTGGTTGCTCTTCACTCCAAATGCGGCAATTTTGCTTATTTACGTAGCCATTCAACCAGAAATGAGCCTCATCGCTGAACAAAATTTGTCGATAAAAAAGCGGATTTTCTGCCAACTTTTCTAGGGCCCATTCACTGAAAATTCGACGTTGTGGCAGATCGTTCGGCTTCAGTTGTTGCAGGAGCTGTATTTTATACGGTTTTACACCAAGATCTTTGCGTAAAATCTTCCATGTCGTCGAATAACACAAACCCAATTGCTGCGAACGGCGACGAATCGACATTTCACGGTCTTCAGCAACACTCTCAGAAACAGACGCAATATTCTCTTCTGTACGCACTGTACGCATTCGTGTGGTTGGTTTAATGTCCAATAAAGTAAAGTGAGTGCGAAACTTGGTCACAATCGCATTAATTGTTTGCTCACTTGGTCGATTATGTAGACCATAAATCGGACGTAAATCGCGAAACACTTTTCGAACCGAACACTGATTTTTGTAATAAAATTCAATTATTTGCAAGCGTTGCTCGTTAGTAAGTCTATTCATTATGAAATGTCAAAGCATACTGAGCATCTTTCTCTTTGACACCTTGTCTGAAATCCCGCGTGATCTGTCAAATACTAATGCATGAAAATCCTAACCTCAAAAAAATCACCCTTTACAACCCCGGTAGCTACCCCCTGGAATACCGCACCACCGTTAAGGCACTTTTTCACTTTTTCTCGACTCATTTCCACCAACACCTCTCATTATACTGTACTGTGCTCTCTAGACTTTATTATACATGTGTATACATGTTCGTATTGTCGTTTCTATACACCATTGGGTACCCGTAGGTAAGTGGCAATTTAAATTAGCCTTCTCCTATTAAATTTTAATATTGTGGGTGAGAACGGCAAACGTATCAATCGCACCTCTCAACCTCGATTGATGCTTAGTTATTATTTTATTTTTCCAATTCATTCGGCATCGCCAAACAAATCTTGTGTGTGAACCTTCCGAGCCCTTTTTGTGGTTTCTGATGGCAAGAAGGCACTTTGTATGCTCGTCAAGGTACTTTTTTAACTTTTTCTCGACTCACTCACACCACCACCTCTCATTATTCTGTACTCTGTTACAAAGTTATAAAGTGCACACTTGTTCGCATTGTAGATTACATGCACCATTGGATACACGCAAGTGGCAATTTAAATTAGACTTTTCCTATTAAAATTCAATATTGTAGGTGAGAAATACAAACGTATCAATCGTACCTCTCAACCCTGATTAATGTTTACTTATTGTTTGTTACTTTATTAACCCCTTGACATACAATGACGCGTTAGGATCCTCATTCATTGAATTCATTGAATGACGTTCCGTTTTATTTGTATGTCAAGGGGTTAAAAAATGTTTCTTTAAATCCGTACGACCTTCCTCAGGTGTCGATCTTCTGAGCCCTTTTTGTGGTTCCTGATGACAAGATGGCACTTTGCATGCCGTCAATGCACTTTTTCTCTTTTTCTCGATTAACTTCCACTACTACCGTTCGTTGTTCAAGTACAGTACTTTTTATAAAGCACTGTACGTGTGGATACTTATTTGCGATGTAGCTTTAGGTTATTTTTGAATCCATTCCTTAAATGTGGACCTTCTGAGATCTTTTTGTGATTGCTGAAGGCTAGAAGGCACCTTGAATGCTTAATTTTTTTTCGCATTAAGATTCTCCTGGCAAGACAATCGCTTACAAAGATTCTAAGAGGACATTCGGGCTTGAAAGCTCGAGTCTGCGATTGCGCGAATACAAATTAAACGAAATTAAACAGTTAATTAAAGCCAGAAAGCGAGGGAGAAGTCCAGGCCGTGGCAAAGTACAGAGCGATGCAGGAGAGTGGGTCGTCGCTCGCGGCTCGCCAAGTTAATTGAGATTCTTGGAAGATTTGTCGCGTGGAATGTCTTAATTTAGTCCCTTAAACGTCGCTGACGAGCGCGCCTTAACAACTTTGAATAATTGGATAACACTGTGGGGGCAAGGAGGAGAATCAGCAGCACAGAAGAAGAAGCATAAGCTGAATTCATTCCTCCTCTTCTTCTTCGCTTCTCGTCGTTTTCTACGTTTCTCATTATTTCCCTCTTTTACTCTAAATTTTTTCTTTCACCCTCTACTACACTACCACGCTCCTAATCTGAATAATATTAAACAAAGACAAGACAAAAGGACCGCAGGAAAAATGCGCATCACTTGTTTTCGTTGGAGTTCCCACGAGTAAGAAGCT
>CAWWDW010000192.1:0-23854 GCA_963942595.1 Cylloceria caligata | reverse complement strand
CCCCACCCCCGTTCCTGATTGGTTCCCCACAACCTCTACTACTCCTACCCCAACCCTGGTTGGTCCGTAGCAGTCCCCACCCCCCAGACCACCTATCCCAGTGTTCTGATTGCTACAGCGTCACCGCATCATCTGACGGATTTTGATCCATACTTAATTGCCGATGCGCCATCTACTATTGGTGATCGTGTTACCGACAATCGGTAAAACTACATCGAATGTTGGCAGGCGATCGAGTAGAAAATGAATTGCCAATACGCCATCTACTATTGGTAATCGTGTTACTGACAGTCGGTAAAGTAGATCGAATATAGACAGGCAGTCAGTAGAAAATGTATCGGCGATCGGTAAAGTAGATCGGTTGTCAACCGTCGGTATGTAGACGATCATCGCTAGAGCAAATTTGTGACTTACGGAAGATAAGTAGATTGGGTCTTACGGTAAATATCATTGTGTACCCCATCAACCGGTTAAACATGCCCAGCCGTCGATAACCGGGCCGCCCTGTTGCAATTGCCGTATTATAATTGCGCCAGCCGTACTACAATTGCGCCACCTACTGTAATTTATCAACAATCGGCATGTAACCGACAGTCGGTAAATAAGATTGCATCCAGCCACAGATAAAAAACGATGACATGTCATGAATAAACAGACATGGATCCTACGACCTGTAAAACAGACTTGAATCTTATTGCTGACAGTTAGATTTGTGTCTTGCCTTTGATACTCAGACTCGCATCCTATCGTCGATAAACAGATTAGGTCCTTCGTATCGACATTTTTTACCTTTCGATGTTTACACTCTAAATTCAATTTGATTTTTCGAATTTTTGCAACTAATTATTCTTAATAATGGTGGTAAGGAGAAATACGTTTAGATGGCATACAGTTTTTGGAATTAGAGTGATATTGTGTACGTTGATGACGGTCAGAAAAAGTCCATTACGTTTCGACTCTGATTCTCTTCTGAAATCTCTTCACACGTTTAACTACAATTGCTGTAATATTGTTGACAAAAATAATAATATTAGGTGTACAAATAAGTTTCCGCCGTTTGACAAAAGATGGCGCCACCAGTAAGTTATTGTGAAAACTGTCAGATGTAAACGTCCTTATCGTAAGGTTGGACATCAGGCAACAACATAATCTTAAAATATTAGTGATTTTTTATCGGTATAATATATTCTTTTGTGTCGAAAATGTCGAGTTTTGAGCCGAATAAGCGTCAATTGTGGGATCTTTTGATTTACTTCTTCAATTTGAAGAAATCTGCAGCTGAGGCGTATCGATTGCTTGTAGAAGCATATGGTGAGGCTGCCTTAAGTGAGAGAAGTTGTCGTGAGTGGTTTCAAAAGTTTAAGAATGGTGAATTTGACATCGAAGACAAAGAACGTAGCGGAAGGCCGAAAGTGTACGAAGACGCGGAATTGGAAGCATTATTGGATCAAGATTCGTGCCAAACGCAAGAGAACTTGCACTTACATTAGGAGTGACTCAACAAGCAATTTCACATCGGTTGAAATCATTGGGAATGATTCAAAAACAAGGAAAGGGTTCCATATGAACTGACGCCGAGAAATGTTGAACGCCGATTTTTCACATGTGAAATGCTATTTGCCAGGCATAAACGAAAAGGTTTTCTGCATTGTATAGTCACTGGTGATGAAAAATGGATCCACTATGATAATCCAAAAAGGAAGAAATCATGGGGACCACTTGGCCATACTTCAACATCTACAATTAAGCCAAATAATCATGGAAAATAACTCTTGTTGTGTATTTGGTGGGATCAGCTTGGTGTCGTGTATTATGAGTTGCTCAAACCGAATGAAACCATTACTGGAGCTGTCTACCGAACACAATTTGTGAGATTAAGTCGAGCACTCAAGGAAAAGCGAGCCCACTACTACTCCAGACACGACAAAGTTATTCTCCTGCATGATAATGCTCGTCCACATGTTGCGGCGCCGGACAAAACCTATTAGGAAACACTCAATTGGGAAGTTTTACCCCACCCGCCATATTCATCAGACATTGCTCCTTCTGATTTCCACTTGTTCCGATCGATAGCGCATGATCTATGTGAGCAACACTTCACATCATATGAAGATTCGTATGAAGATTCAGAAAGCATTCTTCCGAGGCGGTATCCGTATGCTACCAGAAAGATGGGAAAAAGTACTGGCAAGCGATGGACAATACTTCGGATAAAACATTAGGTACCGTTCTTTCACAATAAATTCCCAATTTTTTATTAAAAACGGCGGAAACTTATTTGTATACCTAATATATAAATTAACAATAATCATATATTTGACATCGCAGCGATAACATGCACCAAATGTGAAACATAATCATATGATTTTAGATAGTTAGCTCCAACCATATCTCCTATCAGAGATATGATCAGAAATTTGTTTGGAAAACGTTTGTCCAAAATGTGTAGTACGTGTATTTAAAAAAAAATGTATAATAAAATTATTTAAGTAAGAATAATATATTGCAGATAAGTATTTAATAAAATGAAAGAACTTCTCCGTAACAGGGTATTCTAGTTGAAAAGTTTAGATTTTTAATGCTTCGTGAGATCTGCAAAAGTTAGGTTATGTATGGCAACAGTTATTTTGTGTTTCCTATAACGGTCATGTTGAGTAATGTAATGTATATGAAAACACGCTAAGTAAAATTACCAATAAGTTTATACGTCAAAAGAGAATTATACAATATTATTCACATTTCACAAAAGAAATCGACCGGAGAAGCCGGTCGTGTGGTATTACGGACAGTAATCGGTGGCAAATGTGTAACAGTGATGATCGTTTAATCAATCGACGTATCACGGTGTATCTAAGCTGTATATACGAGGGTCAATCAATAAATAGTCGGCCTTGTGCCATCTGTTGGTCGGGGAAAGAAATCAATAGCGACGTTTTGTAGTGCCATCCTTCACATGACTGTTGTCGAAGTTTCAGCTCGCTGCGATGTTTGGTTTGCGTTTGACAGCCATCAAAAGATAAACAACTTTTGTCTTTTCACAAAAATGGAAAAAATTGAGTATCGTGCAGTGATTCGATTTTTGTTTTTGAAAAAGAAAACGAACATTGAAATCAAAGCGGAGCTAGACGAAGTTTATGTGGACCTTGCACCTTCGTTATCAACCATTAAACATTGGACAGCTGAATTTGAACGCGGTCGTACGAGTATTGTTGACGATGAACGGCCAGGTCGTCTAAATGAGGTCGTCATACCAGAAACAATTGAAAAAGTCCACGATAGGGTGTTAAATAATCGGAGACTAAAAGTGCGTGAGATTGCTGAGGCCACAGGCATATCATATGGCTCAGTGATTTCAATCCTGAGTGATTAGTTGGGTATGAAAAAGTTATCCCCAAGATGGGTGCCGCGATTGCTCACTGTCAACCATAAAAGAGAACGTGTAGCTGATTCAAAGGCGTGTTTGGCGATCTATAAGCGTGCTCCTGTTCCGTTTTTGCGTCGTTACGTAACCGTGGATGAAACATGGATCTATCACTATACACCAGAGACAAAGAAACAATCGAAACAATGGATTTCACCGACCGAACATGCTCTGAAGAAGGCGAAGACGGTGCTATCGGCCGGTAAGGTCATGGCCACAGTTTTTTGGGAAGCACGCCGCATAATTTACATCGATTACCTTCTGCCGAAAAAAACGATTAATGGCGAATACTATGCAGCCGTACTGACCCGATTCAACGACGATTTCAAGAAAAAACGTCCACATTTGGCGAGGAAAGAAGTGCTCTTCCATCAAGACAATGCACGCGTTCACACGTGCCCAGTTGCAATGGCCAAAATTCATGAATTTAAATACAAATTGCTTTCGCATCCACCGTATTCTCCAGATTTGGCCCCCTCCGACTACTTTCTTCTTCCGAACCTGAAAAAATGGCTTGGCGGAAAGAGATTTAGTTCCAGAGATGACCTCATCGCCGAAACAGAGACCTATTTTGAGGACCTTCCGAAATCGTATTATTCGGAGGGCATCAAAAAATTGAAAAATCGTTGGAATAAGTGGATCGAGCTAAAAGAAGATTATGTTGAGAAATAAAAAGATTTTTGTCGAAAAAAACGCGATTTTCTTTACCAAGCCGACTATTTATTGATCGACCCTCGTATCGTCCGGTGGCTGACGAAAATGTAAATCTGTCTCTCGACCCTGCATCCTAAGGCGTGGAAAATATCGTCTCTGCTCATTGTCGATACCGAAACGTTGACCAGGAGGCAAAATATCACCTCCCCGTGCAACGGTCCTTCCATTACCAGTCTGTCCACCTGCAAGCATAATTAAACCATTTATTAGAATTTTTATTTTATTTAATTACTTTTTTTGTTTGTCGCTCGGTATATACTATGTATATAATTCGTGTAACGTAAGAATCACAAACTTATATTTGCTTCTAGTCCTCGAATCCGTTGACTGCAACTGGAAACCGCCGACGCATTTCGTAAACCAAATCGATTGTCGGCGGTCTCGGCACAGTGAAACGTGCAAAGCGAAAAACGTTTGGGTCCGTCTCGTACCCTGTTTTTTCATTTTACTATTATTTTTATATTATTATCCCCGTACATTTTAAATTTTTGTCAGCGTAATTGTATTATGAAAAGCTTACCTGAATCTACCGGGTCCTCCTCCTCCCCCTCCTCCTTGTCATCGTCCTTGTCCTACTCCTCCTCCTCTTCTTCTTCTTCTTCTTCTTTTTCTTCTTCTTCTTCCTCGTTGTCTGTATTGCTATTGGTATCATCGTTAAAACTGTATTGTCCATCGCGATCTGCGACGACTCCATCTGGTTCTCTCGCGGGGCCGGCCATGAAAAGACCGTTTGTTGGTTTATAACCGCAGAATGGTTGGGTAAAATTTATTCAACGATTTCCTGCGGAACTCTCACCATCGATGCTCGATACCTGTAACATCCACGCGTTCGTGTCCGTTTATTGAAAACTCCATGACAAGAGCCGGAAGCATACTTGCTGGAGGCTCCGGATGAAATAGGTGAGACCAGTCGGTGAAAATAGTCTCGCCGAAATCGACTAACAACACCTCGCAGTACCCATCAAAGTCCGGGTAAATCACTTCACCGCGGACAACGCTATTGAAACGAGGCACAATACAGGACATTCCGATATACAGTTCGCCAAGTTCAACGGGTCTTCCTCGTCGTTCCACTAAATACACGCTACGCAGGAACTCTTCCAGCTCGTTGTATGCATCGCACGTTTCCTGTGTACGCAGGAACACGCTCATCACACTCTCGATAAACATTACTCGGCACGAAAACGCGTTGCTTAAAATCTCCTTGCCGTAGCGCGGATACATATTGCTTATTATTTGCTTATTATTGTTTGTAAGTAGGATGCCAAAGACGGACTAAATGCTCGAGATGCTTCTAGAGAGTATCACGGTAATAAAGATAACAACCTCCTATGAATCATAACTAGGTATCCATCACTTTGAATGCAACGAAAGCGATGTTGGAGCATGCATAGTCCTGCACTGTGCTCTTCGCGAGGCGCTAGCTCTGCAGTAAAAGATATAGAATATGATCCCTCACAGAGAGAGAGAAAGACTTCAAATATAATTCTCTAATTATTATGCTATAAACATAAGAGACACAGTAAGATCAGGTATTTTTAAAATTAATAAATATTTTATGGAAAGCACTTTACACATTTACCGTCGTATGCAACAGTCCTGCAAACACGGTAATCCACGCTCGGGGATTCCTCCACGGTTAATTTTATTTATATTATCACTCGTAATATTGCTTTTAAATTATTTTTCGCTGTGGGTGTTGTCATCACAGTGTACTTCTGAAAAAAGAATGAAACGAGTATTTAATTGAACGCACTGGTCAATAAAAACAACGTGTACAGAATAATCGATACTGTCTTACTTGATATGCCACGACTCATTATACAAAGTTGGCAGCGTTGATGATCTTCTGCTACCGACGACAACTGCGGATGAGGATGGCGGGTGACACTTTTCTCTCCCGAAGTTAGATCTATCTGTACAGTGTATGTATCCTCCTCTCGCTCTCCATAACAAAAATAACGAACCCTCGCTGTCGGCTCATATGCAGGGGCTGCTCGCTCTGCAAGACATTATTTTTTATAATTAAAAATAAATATTACGATTTTAAATCACGATTTAAAAATTCTTTTATATTTTTTACTTATCAAGCTCTGCTGCTCTGCTGCTCTGCTGTTAATCGACATTGGCACGTATTCCATGATCTGCTGTATTAATAAAACAAAGACGTGTGTTCAGTCTTCTTTCTATCGCAGACCTTTGCTGATGCTTCGGTTTTAGGACTGTGATAACTCACATTTTCTCTCTCTCTCTCTTTCTCTCCATGACTGACCTCAGTGTATACTTTATAATATTTCGAGCGAAATGTACACTATATACAATTATTTACAACTGTGTCTTCATCACAAAGAGCTGCACATGCGGAGAATTATTGCGTTTGCAACGCAACACCCGATGCATGATCAGCGATATGACCACGAAACAGCACAATTATTTAGAATAAAATAATTTTCGTAAACTCCGTATCCTCCGTCGCTAGCAAAATCGTGATGTGCTCGAGCGCTTCTTCAAAGAATTCTTTGGGACCGATGATCTCATACGCTGCTGCACGAGGCGTTCCACTGCCAACTACCTTTTCACGGGCATATAATACCACCTCGTTCATACACCGCTAAATCGTTTCACTTTTGCTCTCTCGAGCCTGCATATGAATATCCATTCTTCTACTTATTTTTACGAGCATATCATATGTTGGCCGCTGCAGAGCAATGTTTGGAAAGTTTTTTCAGAAGCGTTTCCGTTTCGATTCTCCAGATTCCTCTTGATTCCCGTATTCCTCATTAGTACTACTGCTTATTTTACCAAATGAGACAGCTCTGTGCTGGTAACACGAGGTTAAAAGTATGTCATGCGCCGTGTGCTCTATGCGGGTATTACACATTTTCTCGGCATCAGCCTCATGAGCTTCGAAATATCGTTGTACGCGAGAAAAATCACTTTTAAACACTCGTCACTCGTCCGCACTGAGTGTAATTCCGATAAAAGTATTCGACAATATTTTCACCACTGGTGTAAGAGCACCCGTAAAGTTCAACTCGAGCCCGGCGACGATTATTTTACCGATTGATTTATTTAAACCGTACATAACGGGGGTCGCTATATATGGCGATATCGAGTGAGACGTAGCACCGTTATTTGCCATTATTACTGCTTTCGAGTAGAATGTAACGTTTCGAATGAATCGTCGATCGTGTTCATACTCCGTTTTATACAGATTTCCCCCACCATCTAGCTGCATTGCTTCTTTTTTTGATACTGCAAATCATACGACTGAAAATTGCTCACCAATATCCTTTGATATTTGTCGCATTCTTCTCAACAGCCTAGTAACAGCAGCAGCAAATATATCTCAAAACTCTTGCATACTCTCGCACACCTCGTGCACACGCACACCTCGACATACAGATAAGATGTGTCATGAAAACTAAATAATATTCGTCGACGAAATTTGATGATTTTCCTATATAGTATATAGACTCACCCGAAAAAAAGCGGTACACTTAAAATTTGGAAAAAAATCACTGAATTTCAAATGACGGTAACTTCGTGAATAATGAAGATAGAAGGGTTTTTTAAGAACGAAAATAAAGCTTGGAATCTCTACTTAAAGGATCGATTTATTTGAATGTTGCGAGATTAATTTATTGAAAATGGCGGATGACAAAGCGAGAGCAAGCGAAATTGAAAAATATTGGTCCAAGTTTGCGACGACCCATAGCGTGAGTCAGGTGTCGCAAAGCAATGGAATAAAAAGCATGTGATAGTACTGAGTCTCTTCTTTAAAATGAATTTTTAATCGTTTCGATACGATGATTTTTCGCCGAGTTATTCGAATTTAAAGTAAAAAACATCCTTTTTCTTCAAATGCGAATTTGAAGAAAAAAACATCCTTTTTCTTCAAATGCGAATAACTCGGCGAAAAATCATCGCATCGAAACGATTAAAAAAGCATTTTAAAGAGGAGACTCTGTCCTATCACATGCTTTTTATCCCATTGAGTTACGACACTTGACTCTCGCCTTGTGCCGTCGCAAATTCGGACCTTTTTTTCCAATTTTGCAGGTTTTCGCTTCATCAACCGTCATTTTGAAAACAATTATCGCACATAATTGCGCTATGAAATTTCGAAAAGTTGAAATCCGAACCTTTAAATGGCTGTTCGTAAGATCTTGCCAGCTGTATTAGGTGCTGAGATATTCAATTTTGAATTTCTAATAACGCCGAACTGCAAGGATGAGGACCCCGTGGCTCCTCAGCTCCACGATATTTGACGACTCCAAACTGTCATTGTCGCGTGTGTGTGTGTTTGTGCGTGTGTAACAAAGAAAGAGAGAGAGAGAGAGAGAGAGAGAGAGAGAGAGAGAGAGAGAGAGAGAGAGAGAGAGAGAGAGAGAGAGAGAGAGAGAGAGAGAGAGAGAGAGGGAGAGAGAGAGAGAGATATTGATCAGCGACTTCAGGAGTAATCGTAGCCATAATCGACCAATTTGAATGGGAAAAGGTTAATTTTTGTTTACTCTTCGTGTTCGGGCGAGAAAGCGAAATGGCAACAAACTTTCAAACGGGAAATAAGAGTGAGTTTACGTGCATTTAAGATTTCAATGGGAACGATAGTTTCCGAAACAAGCAAAAATTCGAATTCGCAAGCTTGAAGAACACACACACAACCACGAGATATTTAATTAATAAAAATTAATCTAGGCGAAAAGCTACCACCTTGGCCTGCGACTGCTGTATGGTACCGAGGACTTTCAGCTACGGGCTAGTTCCCCGCATTCAAGAACTCTCGGTCCGGCTTACGGTCTTTTTTGGTGCCTGCTTTACGCAAATCGTCTGAACAAGGAAAGACAATACTCGCTCTCGCTCGTACGCAGAGCGAGTCTTATTGCGAACTGTCTGGCGCACGGCAGAAGTTCCACCTCACGTTACGTCCGTAGGTAACGTAACGATCTGTAGTATCCTCGCCGCCGGCGAGGGTAACTACGAACTCTCTGCAGCAAGGCGGAAGTTAATTCTAGCGTGACATCCGCAAGCGACGTAACGCTGTAGTAAGACCATCTTACAGTTTGCCCATTGGCGGCAATTGATTTTTGCCGAGTTATTTGCCGAGTAATTCGCACTTGAAGAAAAAGGATGTTTTTTATTTTAAATGCGAATAACTCGGCGAAAAATCATCGTATCGAAACGATTAAAAATTCATTTTAAAGAAGATACTCAGTACTATCACATGCTTTTTATTCCATTGCTTTGCGACACCTGACTCACGCCATGGGTCGTCGCAAACTTGGACCAATATTTTTCAATTTCGCTTGCTCTCGCTTTTTCATTCGCCATTTTCAATAAATGTATCTCGCAACATTAAAATAAATCGATCCTTTAAGTAGAGATTCCAAGCTGCTGCTACTACTACTAGTACTACTACTACTACTACTACTACTACTACTACTACTACTACTACTACTACTACTACTACTACTACTACTACTACTACTACTACTACTACTACTACTACTACTACTACTACTACTACTACTACTACTACTACTACTACTACTACTACTACTACTACTACTACTACTACTACTACTACTACTACTACTACTACTACTACTACTACTACTACTACTACTACTACTACTACTACTACTACTACTACTACTACTACTACTACTACTACTACTACTACTACTACTACTACTACTACTACTACTACTACTACTACTACTACTACTACTACTACTACTGCTACTGCTACTGCTACTGCTACTGCTACTGCTACTGCTACTGCTACTGCTACTGCTACTGCTACTGCTACTGCTACTGCTACTGCTACTGCTACTGCTACTGCTACTGCTACTGCTACTGCTACTGCTACTGCTACTGCTACTGCTACTGCTACTGCTACTGCTACTGCTACTGCTACTGCTACTGCTACTGCTACTGCTACTGCTACTGCTACTGCTACTGCTACTGCTACTGCTACTGCTACTGCTACTGCTACTGCTACTGCTACTGCTACTGCTACTGCTACTGCTACTGCTACTGCTACTGCTACTGCTACTGCTACTGCTACTGCTACTGCTACTGCTACTGCTACTGCTACTGCTACTGCTACTGCTACTGCTACTGCTACTGCTACTGCTACTGCTACTGCTACTGCTACTGCTACTGCTACTGCTACTGCTACTGCTACTGCTACTGCTACTGCTACTGCTACTGCTACTGCTACTGCTACTGCTACTGCTACTGCTACTGCTACTGCTACTGCTACTGCTACTGCTACTGCTACTGCTACTGCTACTGCTACTGCTACTGCTACTGCTACTGCTACTGCTACTGCTACTGCTACTGCTACTGCTACTGCTACTGCTACTGCTACTGCTACTGCTACTGCTACTGCTACTGCTACTGCTACTGCTACTGCTACTGCTACTGCTACTGCTACTGCTACTGCTACTGCTACTGCTACTGCTACTGCTACTGCTACTGCTACTGCTACTGCTACTGCTACTGCTACTGCTACTGCTACTGCTACTGCTACTGCTACTGCTACTGCTACTGCTACTGCTACTGCTACTGCTACTGCTACTGCTACTGCTACTGCTACTGCTACTGCTACTGCTACTGCTACTGCTACTGCTACTGCTACTGCTACTGCTACTGCTACTGCTACTGCTACTGCTACTGCTACTGCTACTGCTACTGCTACTGCTACTGCTACTGCTACTGCTACTGCTACTGCTACTGCTACTGCTACTGCTACTGCTACTGCTACTGCTACTGCTACTGCTACTGCTACTGCTACTGCTACTGCTACTGCTACTGCTACTGCTACTGCTACTGCTACTGCTACTGCTACTGCTACTGCTACTGCTACTGCTACTGCTACTGCTACTGCTACTGCTACTGCTACTGCTACTGCTACTGCTACTGCTACTGCTACTGCTACTGCTACTGCTACTGCTACTGCTACTGCTACTGCTACTGCTACTGCTACTGCTACTGCTACTGCTACTGCTACTGCTACTGCTACTGCTACTGCTACTGCTACTGCTACTGCTACTGCTACTGCTACTGCTACTGCTACTGCTACTGCTACTGCTACTGCTACTGCTACTGCTACTGCTACTGCTACTGCTACTGCTACTGCTACTGCTACTGCTACTGCTACTGCTACTGCTACTGCTACTGCTACTGCTACTGCTACTGCTACTGCTACTGCTACTGCTACTGCTACTGCTACTGCTACTGCTACTGCTACTGCTACTGCTACTGCTACTGCTACTGCTACTGCTACTGCTACTGCTACTGCTACTGCTACTGCTACTGCTACTGCTACTGCTACTGCTACTGCTACTGCTACTGCTACTGCTACTGCTACTGCTACTGCTACTGCTACTGCTACTGCTACTGCTACTGCTACTGCTACTGCTACTGCTACTGCTACTGCTACTGCTACTGCTACTGCTACTGCTACTGCTACTGCTACTGCTACTGCTACTGCTACTGCTACTGCTACTGCTACTGCTACTGCTACTGCTACTGCTACTGCTACTGCTACTGCTACTGCTACTGCTACTGCTACTGCTACTGCTACTGCTACTGCTACTGCTACTGCTACTGCTACTGCTACTGCTACTGCTACTGCTACTGCTACTGCTACTGCTACTGCTACTGCTACTGCTACTGCTACTGCTACTGCTACTGCTACTGCTACTGCTACTGCTACTGCTACTGCTACTGCTACTGCTACTGCTACTGCTACTGCTACTGCTACTGCTACTGCTACTGCTACTGCTACTGCTACTGCTACTGCTACTGCTACTGCTACTGCTACTGCTACTGCTACTGCTACTGCTACTGCTACTGCTACTGCTACTGCTACTGCTACTGCTACTGCTACTGCTACTGCTACTGCTACTGCTACTGCTACTGCTACTGCTACTGCTACTGCTACTGCTACTGCTACTGCTACTGCTACTGCTACTGCTACTGCTACTGCTACTGCTACTGCTACTGCTACTGCTACTGCTACTGCTACTGCTACTGCTACTGCTACTGCTACTGCTACTGCTACTGCTACTGCTACTGCTACTGCTACTGCTACTGCTACTGCTACTGCTACTGCTACTGCTACTGCTACTGCTACTGCTACTGCTACTGCTACTGCTACTGCTACTGCTACTGCTACTGCTACTGCTACTGCTACTGCTACTGCTACTGCTACTGCTACTGCTACTGCTACTGCTACTGCTACTGCTACTGCTACTGCTACTGCTACTGCTACTGCTACTGCTACTGCTACTGCTACTGCTACTGCTACTGCTACTGCTACTGCTACTGCTACTGCTACTGCTACTGCTACTGCTACTGCTACTGCTACTGCTACTGCTACTGCTACTGCTACTGCTACTGCTACTGCTACTGCTACTGCTACTGCTACTGCTACTGCTACTGCTACTGCTACTGCTACTGCTACTGCTACTGCTACTGCTACTGCTACTGCTACTGCTACTGCTACTGCTACTGCTACTGCTACTGCTACTGCTACTGCTACTGCTACTGCTACTGCTACTGCTACTGCTACTGCTACTGCTACTGCTACTGCTACTGCTACTGCTACTGCTACTGCTACTGCTACTGCTACTGCTACTGCTACTGCTACTGCTACTGCTACTGCTACTGCTACTGCTACTGCTACTGCTACTGCTACTGCTACTGCTACTGCTACTGCTACTGCTACTGCTACTGCTACTGCTACTGCTACTGCTACTGCTACTGCTACTGCTACTGCTACTGCTACTGCTACTGCTACTGCTACTGCTACTGCTACTGCTACTGCTACTGCTACTGCTACTGCTACTGCTACTGCTACTGCTACTGCTACTGCTACTGCTACTGCTACTGCTACTGCTACTGCTACTGCTACTGCTACTGCTACTGCTACTGCTACTGCTACTGCTACTGCTACTGCTACTGCTACTGCTACTGCTACTGCTACTGCTACTGCTACTGCTACTGCTACTGCTACTGCTACTGCTACTGCTACTGCTACTGCTACTGCTACTGCTACTGCTACTGCTACTGCTACTGCTACTGCTACTGCTACTGCTACTGCTACTGCTACTGCTACTGCTACTGCTACTGCTACTGCTACTGCTACTGCTACTGCTACTGCTACTGCTACTGCTACTGCTACTGCTACTGCTACTGCTACTGCTACTGCTACTGCTACTGCTACTGCTACTGCTACTGCTACTGCTACTGCTACTGCTACTGCTACTGCTACTGCTACTGCTACTGCTACTGCTACTGCTACTGCTACTGCTACTGCTACTGCTACTGCTACTGCTACTGCTACTGCTACTGCTACTGCTACTGCTACTGCTACTGCTACTGCTACTGCTACTGCTACTGCTACTGCTACTGCTACTGCTACTGCTACTGCTACTGCTACTGCTACTGCTACTGCTACTGCTACTGCTACTGCTACTGCTACTGCTACTGCTACTGCTACTGCTACTGCTACTGCTACTGCTACTGCTACTGCTACTGCTACTGCTACTGCTACTGCTACTGCTACTGCTACTGCTACTGCTACTGCTACTGCTACTGCTACTGCTACTGCTACTGCTACTGCTACTGCTACTGCTACTGCTACTGCTACTGCTACTGCTACTGCTACTGCTACTGCTACTGCTACTGCTACTGCTACTGCTACTGCTACTGCTACTGCTACTGCTACTGCTACTGCTACTGCTACTGCTACTGCTACTGCTACTGCTACTGCTACTGCTACTGCTACTGCTACTGCTACTGCTACTGCTACTGCTACTGCTACTGCTACTGCTACTGCTACTGCTACTGCTACTGCTACTGCTACTGCTACTGCTACTGCTACTGCTACTGCTACTGCTACTGCTACTGCTACTGCTACTGCTACTGCTACTGCTACTGCTACTGCTACTGCTACTGCTACTGCTACTGCTACTGCTACTGCTACTGCTACTGCTACTACTACTACTACTACTACTACTACTACTACTACTACTACTACTACTACTACTACTACTACTACTACTACTACTACTACTACTACTACTACTACTACTACTACTACTACTACTACTACTACTACTACTACTACTACTACTACTACTACTACTACTACTACTACTACTACTACTACTACTACTACTACTACTACTACTACTACTACTACTACTACTACTACTACTACTACTACTACTACTACTACTACTACTACTACTACTACTACTACTACTACTACTACTACTACTACTACTACTACTACTACTACTACTACTACTACTACTACTACTACTACTACTACTACTACTACTACTACTACTACTACTACTACTACTACTACTACTACTACTACTACTACTACTACTACTACTACTACTACTACTACTACTACTACTACTACTACTACTACTACTACTACTCCTACTACTACTACTACTACTCTGACAGCACAATCATGGTCAGAGTGGTAAAGCGCTCATTGATAACAAAATTGATAGAGTTTATATTGAAGCTTAGACCGTCGTTGCGTTCACGACCGTCGTTAGCTGAATGAGCATGCTCTGCAGCCCATACTCAATGAAAGACGTAAGTAATATACAGCGTTAATTACTTTTATTGTATTTTCTTTATTTCATAAGATTTTTATATAGTTCGACGGTATAAAGACGAAGAAATGGGATCCGACACCTATGATTTCGATGAGGAGGGTAAAACCGATTCAGATAATCATAGCAGGGACAACGATGGTGACAGCACCGCAGGGAATCGTTGGATAAATTTTACCCAACCATTCTGCGGTTATAAACCAATAAACGGTCTTTTCATGGCCGGCCCCGCGAGAGAACCAGACAAAGTCGTCGCAGGTCGCGATAGACAATACAGTTTTAACAATGATACCAATAGCAGTACAGGCAACGAGGAAGAAGAAGAAGAAGAAGAAGAAGAGGAGGAGGAGTAGGACGAGGACGATGACAAGGAGAAGGAGGAGGAGGAGGACCCGGTAGATTCAGGTAAGCTTTTCATAATACAATTACGCTGACAAAAATTTAAAAATTACGGGGATAATAATATAAAAATAATAGTAAAATGAAAAAACAGGGTACGAGACGGACCCAAACGTTTTTCGCTTTGCACGTTTCACTGTGCCGAGATCGCCGACAATCGAGTTGGTTTACGAAATGCGTCGGCGGTTCCAAGGTGCAGTTAACGGATTCGAGGACTAGAAGCAAATATAAGTTTGTGATTCTTATGTTAAACGAATTATATACATAGTATATACCTAGCGACAAACGAAAAATGTAATAAAATAAAATAAAAATTCTAATAAATGGTTTAATTATGCTTGCAGGTGGACAGACTGGTAATGGAAGGACCGTTGCACGGGGAGGTGATATTTGCTTCCTGGTCAACGTTTCGTTATCGCCAATGAGCAGAGACGATATTTTCCACGCTTTAGGATGCAGGGTCGAGAGACAGATTTTTATTTTCATCAGCCACCGAACGATACGAGGGTCGACCAATAAATAGTCGGCTTGGTAAAGAAAATCGCGTTTTTTTCGACAAAAATCTTTTTATTTCTCAACATAATCTCCTTTTAGCTCGATTCACTTATTCCAACGATTTTCCAATTTTTTGATGCTCTCCGAATAATACGATTTCGGAAGGTCCTCAAAATAGGTCTCTGTTTCGGCGATAAGGTCATCTCTGGAACCAAATCTCTTTCCGCCAAGCCATTTTTTCAGGTTTGGAAAAAGAAAGTAGTCGGGGGGGGGGGGGGGGGGGGCGGCAAAGGAAGAAGAAAGTAGTCGGAGGGGGCCAAATCTGGAGAATACGGTGGATGCGAAAGCAATTCGTATTTAAATTCATGAATTTTGGCCATTGCAACTGGGCACGTGTGAACGCATGCATTGTCTTGATGGAAGAGCACTTCTTTCCTCGCCAAATGTGGACGTTTTTTCTTCAAATCGTCGTTGAATCGGGTCAGTACGGCTGCATAGTATTCGCCATTAATCGTTTTTTTTGGCAGAAGGTAATCGATGTAGATTATGCGGCGTGCTTCCCAAAAAACTGTGGCCATGACCTTACCGGCCGATAGCACCGTCTTCGCCTTCTTCAGAGCACGTTCGGTCGGTGAAGTCCATTGTTTCGATTGTTTTTTTGTCTTTGGTGTATAGGGATAGATCCATGCTTCATCCACGGTTACGTAACGACGCAAAAACGGAACAGGAGCACGCTTATAGATCGCCAAACACGCCTTTGAATCAGCTACACGTTCTCTTTTATGGTCGACAGTGAGCAAACGCGGCACCCATCTTGCGGATAACTTTTTCATACCCATCTGATCACTCAGGATTGAAATCACTGAGCCATATGATATGCCTGTGGCCTCAGCAATCTCACGCACTTTTAGTCTCCGATTATTTAACATCCTATCGTGGACTTTTTCAATTGTTTCTGGTATGACGACCTCATTTGGACGACCTGGCCGTTCATCGTCATCAATACTCGTACGACCGCGCTTAAATTCAGCTGTCCAATATTTAATGGTTGATAACGAAGGTGCAAGGTCCACATAAACTTTGTCTAGCTCCGCTTTGATTTCAATGTTCGTTTTCTTTTTCAAAAACAAAAATCGAATCACTGCACGATACTCAATTTTTTCCATTTTTGTAAAAAGACAAAAGTTGTTTATCTTTTGATAGCTGTCAAACGCAAACTAATCATATCAGCGAGCTGAAACTTCGACAACAGTCATGTAAAGGATGGCACTACAAAACGTCGCTATTGATTTCTTTCCTCGACCAACAGATGGCGCAAGTCCGACTATTTATTGATTGACCCTCGTATCGATCATCTGACATGGTTCGAGGGCGGTGTACGAGATGTATTCATACGCCTTATAGAATCGTACGAAGGACATGATTATGTGGGTATGACTCTGAGCGTACCGTCTTACGCGCAAGGACCTGTATGGTTATCATTTCGACCACCTCGTAGCATCATTCCTGACGATATATGGCGACTAATTAATAGTGTAGGTCAGAGCGCGCGCGAATTTCAAATTGACGACGGTACATGTAGAATGACGATACGTATAGTACGAAGCGTCGACGGAGCCGCTGTGGGCACCAGGCTTACACACGAGTCTATAGCAAAAAAGTCAATTTTACGCATAAGTAATCATGATAATTTGTGTCTACAACGATCCCTTGTCACATCCCGAGTGCATGCCGAAGGCGGTCAAATACGTACGGGCAAGCTACACAGACGTTGGTGTCAAATTCGGAACGGGCTTCGAGGTGCGCAATATACAGCAGCGATAGAGCTCACGCGCAATGCAGGGGTAACGACACCGTCTAGAGGGTGCGCTGAGTGCGAAATTCAGCTCTATCCGGAGTACTTGGTTCACGAGGGTATAGCGATTGTTGTTTATGAATTTCTCACCTTCAGAAAACGCGTTCCGGCTCTGTACGATGGGCGAAAATCGGTACTCTCTGCAATAGGTAAACTTAATTATACACTCTTTATTCTCTATTACGACCGTTCTCATCACTACCTGTCAATATTAAATTTCGCTGGTGCGCTAGGTAGTCGGGGGTTTTGCGCACAATGTAATTCCAAGTATATTCGAGTACTCGAGCATCGCTGTAGCTGTGAATATGCTCGATGTAAATCCACTTATTGCAACAGCAATAGAGACTCTCAGCCTGAGTATTGCACAGACTGTAATCGTTCGTTCTTTAGTGCTTTTTGCCTCGCTCATCACAAGCGTGAGGGCTCTGCGGGTATCACGTCTCATAAATATGGACGGTACAGCGTATGTAACGCATTAAAAATCTGTAGAGGCTGCTCGCGTATGATTAAAACCACAGATAAAAAGATGCATGTATGTGGTATATCGTTTTGTATTACATGCAAGCAAACGCGACAGACTACCCATGCGTGTTTTGTAGCACCTCTTAAGAAACCAGAGGCGCAAAAGGAGAAGAAAAAAGACAAGCCTTGCACGAGATTTTTATTTGATGATTTTGAGACGCAGCAACACAAACAATTGCACGATGATAAATCGACACGAATTCACGGGCCGAATTTATGTGTTACACAATGCGTATATATGACATGTTTGGATATCACAGATATAGAGACCGATTGTGCTGACTGTGGTAAACGTGAATTCGTGTTTATCGATGATGCTGTTGGGGAGCTCGTGAAATTGGCATTATCGCAAAAATTTGAAAAGACCATCAACCATTGTTCATAATGCGAGAGGTTTCAACGCACAACTTATGCTACGGTATTAAATCGAAGTGCAAAAAACACAGTTGTCCTCTTCGATTATGAATGGTACGAAGATTGTGTCGATGAAGATTGGCGATGTCGTTTTTCTCGATAGTCTAAACTATTTACCCATGGCTCTTAGCGCTTTACCTAAGGCCTTCGGTTTCGCTGATGAGGTGGCAAAAGGTACATTTCCCCATTTATTCAACACACCGGAATATCAGAATTACTCACGTCCTTTGCTGGCTATGCATTTTTACTCACCGGATACCATGTTCATAGCCGATCGCGAGCGATTTTTAAAATGGTATGAGGAAGAATCGAGTCGCATCGATTATAAATTTGATTTTGCGACGCAATTCGTGCAATATGGTCGTACAGATGTTACGGTTTTGAGACGAGCGTGTTTAGCTTTTCGAGAGGTACTTATACTACGTTAGAGAGTTACTTATAACGTTACTTTAGTACGTTGCGGGAGCGTTTGCCCCTTTACAGCATGCACGATAGCATCAGCATGTATGAGACTATTTCGCAAAAATTTTCTACAGAAATATCGCTTTGCTGTGTTACCACTAGGGGGTATCGCTGGGGCGATAAGCAGTCACGCAAGTCCGTCTTATGGCTCGTATGTCTCGAGCGTGAGCGCAACTGCATTATGGCTCATGCTGGACGCATGAGAGAGTATCGTCCTCTGACCGGCCTACCGGCTGTCGACGGATACTACGTGGATGCGGGGGTTCATCACGTTCTTTAATTTCACGGCTGCTTTTGGCATGGTTGTTCGCGACTTTATCGCGTGAATAGAGATGCTCGAACTAAATTCGGCGATACAATGGATGAGCGATACGAGCGTACTGTTCTTATTTCCGGGCGAATCAGTTCCAAAGGGTACACTCTAACCGAAACATGGGAATGTGATTTTGACAGATTACTCCAGAATAACGAGGAAATGCCGTTATACGTGAAAAATCACGCCGAGGTGCCTCTCGAACTACGCGATGCATTCGTTGGCGGTCGAAAGTAAAATTTTGTAAGCTTGTACGACGTCGGGAATGGGGAGCAGATAAGAAATGTGGATGTGTGCTCGCTGCATCTATGGGTGTGTAAAAATAAAGAATATCCCGTTGGACATCCGAAATTGTACGTAGGTGACGAGTGTCGAGAACTCGTAGGACTTGAAAACGATCTAAGTGTCGTCGCGGGTCTCGTGAAGTGAACAGTGGTGGCACCGCACGACTTGTATATCCCCGTACTGCCTGTTCGCATGCATGGGAAACTACTGTTCCTCCTGTGTAGAACGTGCTGTACAGATATGGACACATCCGAGGGCTGTACACACGATGACACGACTGAGAGAGCGTGTGACGGCACATGGGTCGTGGATAAACTGAGAAAAGCTGTGTCGCTTGGATATCAGGTGATGCGTATCTATGAAATTTGGCAATACATTGTTACGCAGTATGACTCGACAACGCGACGAGGCGGTCATTTCGCCGAGTACATCGATATACATTCCTAAAAATAAAACAGGAGGCGAGTGGACCGCCAACAGTGTGTAACGATGACGGGGAAGCAATAGTGCGTTTTATAGCATTGTATAAGGAGTCTGAGGGTGTATAACTTGAGCGAAGTGCTCAGCAGCCGAATTCGGGCTTACGTTCACTCGCAAAATTGGCTCTTAATTCAATCTGGGGAAAGTTTGGTCAACGAGAGAATCTCACGAAAACCGTTATCGTTTTCACGCGCCCGGAGCTAATGAATTTACTAACGAGTCCCGAGTTTGAGGTGACGGTAATGCTACCGGTTAATCACAAGATTATGTATGTAAACTATGTGAGCAACCGCGGTGCTATCCAACCATCCCCGACATCAAATGCCGTGATTGCAGCATACACGACGGCACCGGCACGTCTCAGACTATACAGTTATCTTAAGTCGGCTCGGGCGACAAATATTGTTCTGCGATACGGACTCCTTTATTTACGTGAGTCGCCCCGGTGGTAACCAGTATAAGCCGCTAATCGGTCAATTTCTAGGAGATCTTACCGATGAATTAAGCGAATACGGGCGTGGTAGTTATATAAGTTCGTTCGTTTCGGGAGGACCAAAATTTTACGCATACCTTGTTCTTAAACTCGACGGTACGATTATTGAAAAATGTAAAGTAAAGGGTATCATGCTAAATTTTGCGATTAGCCGTCATGTTAATTATAACGCATTACGATCTTTCGTGACAGGAGCAAGGAGCATACCTATTATTTTTAAATTGGACGCTATTCGACGCACGGAATTTCCTCATTTAGTAACGCGTAAAGAAACGAAATCATGCGAACCTGTTAACACGAAGCGAAAGCGGCACGGGATATACTCTGCTGTACCGTACGGCTATTGTGAAATACGCTAATTAGTATAACTCAAAAAAGTATATAGTTTGACGGTGGAATTCGCGATATCTTAAAATAATCTTTTTGTCTAATTTCATGTATCATATTTACTGTGTACAATACATTAAAAAAAAAAAAAAAAATTGATTTATTTTGTATCGCATCAATTGAGTTCGATACCGTTCCCCAGTGATGGTTTTGTTCGGTTTCAACAGCTCATAATAAATAACACCGCCCTGGTCCCACCAAATACACAGCAAAATCTTCGCAGCGTGAATATTCGGCCGAGCCGATGACGTAGAAGCATGACCGGGCAGTCCCCATGATTTTGTTCTCCTTGGGATGCTGTAATGAATCCATTTTTCATCACCCGTAACGATGCAATGAAGAAAACCCTCCTTTTTTTGCCGTTGGAGCAGTTGTTCACAGGCGAAAAAACGACTCTCAAGGTCTCTTGGCTTCAAATCATAAGGAACCCAAGTTCCTTGATTTTGAATCATTCCCAACGCATGCAATCGCTTGGAAATGGCTTGGCGGGTAACTTTTAATGCTGAAGCAAGCTTTTTTTGCGTTTGGCACGGATCCTCATCGTGCAATGCCTCCAATTCAGCGTCGTCGAAGGTTTTTGGCCTTCCTTCACGCGAACGGTCGTCATCATCAAAATCACCGTCTTTGAAGCGACGGAACCAATCACGGCATGTTGTTTCACTCAGAGCAGCATCTCCGTAAACTTACTGGAGTTCTCGATGCGCTTCAGCCGCCGTTTTCTTCGAATGAAAGAAGAAAAGCAACATTTCCCGCAAATGACGATTATTTGGCACAAAATGAGACATTTTCACACAATCAAAAGTATATGACGTAAAAACAAAATCACTAATGTGTCAAAGCGGTTTGTTTACCATATGTCTAAGCTTGGTTCATGACGTTTTGGTTATGTCCCAATCGACCAACACTTACTACTGGAGCCATCTCTTGAAAAACAGCGGGAACTTAGTTGCGCACCTAATACCAGCAATGCGCTTGTAATGGCGTTGCGCGGACCTCTTGATAAAAAGCAAATAATTATATTGCAAGCGCCGTGTTATTTGAAGCAAGAGCAACGACGTGCAATTTTGCGCATAGCAGATGTAACGCTCGTACGCTCTATATGCGAGTGTGCTCTTAACGTTTTACAGGGAAACGTGAGTCTGAACAACGTGCAAACGAATCATCTTCGAAGGCACGCGACAATTCTTCGACGACTAGCCGCCAAAAGGGAAAATTGGAGCGGGAAGAGGAAGATCATCGTCGATCACTGTGTCGGATTTCTCAAGTTGCTTCTCGTGCCTGTCTTGGTCTACATGAGCCATGGAATATGCCAGAAAGTAGGTACTTATTCCTCATGATAACATACATCGCCTCGCTGGACTCGCCACTACTGCTGCTACTACTACTACCACCACTACTGGTATAGACCCGTTGCTCTTCGTACAGACTACCGGTACGCCATTATCGCGCCTCGACTCTGAGCTGAGTGAAATTCTAAACTCTCACTCGTATAACAGCGAGAGAGAGAAATGGACAGCGTACCAGTAGGTTTTACAGCGTTATCTTCACATGGTCGAGTACGATAATGCAGTACCGAATATTTCATCAAAACGAAAAATAGCAATACTCGATAGTCCCGAGAATAAAATCGACGACATTTCAACGAACAAAGTTAAATCCCGCCTCAATGACACACTTATTATCGATAGCGTACCAAAAAAATTTTAAAGCAATATCGTTGCTTCGCTGTTTGTATCGCAGCGCCGTTGGTAAAAAAGCGACATGGGATCATAACGGTGTTGTTTCCATAGACGGCAGAAGAATTTTAAATTCCAATATGGTTGATGTTGTTAACGATGCTATGGGAGCTAGAAAACGCGAGAAACCCATCGGACGATCTCAGTTTGCCAAACTCCTGCGAGCGATACGGATGCCACGCGAATTTATCGGCAATTCCGAGTTACTACGAGCCTACACCTACATCATTCTCGACACCACGGCGGCATCTTATTTTACAACGCGATAGCGATAGTAGCAGCATCAACAGCAGTAACAGTAGCAACAACAACAACAACAGCGAGGCCGAGATCGCACACTCAAACAGTGATTTAATGCTCACGGCGGAAAACGACATCATCGAGGGGCAGGAGGGAGATCAAGAAGAGGACGAACAATTGCAAAACATCGCACAAGTAGAATATCGATCCCCTACACAGTTAGAAAAGAAAAAGAAAAATAATGCATTTAACTGGTCATCGTTAAACTTATGAAAATTCTTCAAAAAATCTATTATGACACCGCTCATCCTGCCTCCTATTCTCGAGCAAAAAATTTAGCCCAGGAAGATCGAAGAGTAGCGCGAAAAAATGTTTTACCATGGCTCGAGACACAGGATTCATATAATATGCATCGTGTCGTGAGACGACGATTTCCCCGACGTACGTACAACGTGAGTAATTTTATACGATGTATGGGAGGCTGATTTAGCTGATCTTCGCTCGATAGTCACGAACAACGATGGGTACACATATCTACTTGTTGTTATCGACATGTTGAGCAAATATGCGTGGGTCGATGCTTTGCGTGACAAAACGAGCGCAAACGTGGCCCGCGATCTCACACGCATACTCGCACGCAGTAACAATCGTCGCCCGCAGCAATTGCAAACTGATCGAGGCAAAGAATTTATCGGCACTCCGTTTCAGCAAATTCTCAAGAAAAAGGTTATCGATTTTCGCGCTGCGTGTAACCCTGATATAAAAGCCTCGATTGCCGAACACTTTAATCGCACAATAAAAGAGCGAATGTGGCGTTACTTTACATACACGCGAAATACGCGTTACATCGATATTTTACAAAATTTATTATAAGCTTATAATCACACTAGACACAGCGGAACGCGTATTCCTCCGAGCGAGGTAACCCTCGAAAATGCCTCTATAGCCCGAAACAATTTAGCACGGCGTTACGAGCGTAATGC
>CAWWDW010000191.1:0-16022 GCA_963942595.1 Cylloceria caligata | reverse complement strand
GTTCATTTCCTAACCATCGGAACTTGGAACTATCGATTTTTGATTTGTTTGCATTTTGACTTGCCGATGTTTTGACTATTCGTACCATTAAATTTCGATATATTTAGCTCTCAATGTTTTTGTTTTCTAAGTTTTCTCTGTAGAAAGCGCAATCCTTAAAGAACTTGTTTTTCTGATACTAAAATTTTGAAGCTATAACCTTTATTAATAATGGCAATAGAATTCCTGTTATGTACATTAAATTCATTGTTGGTACATTTACCGGTCTGACTAGATTTTCTTGAGAATTGATCTTTTCTAAATTTTACGATTCTGGATCATGAATGATTACTTTTTTAAAATTTCGGGACTTACCATTCGTATCAACTTTAGTTAGACTAAAAAAAAACGATATTTCAACCTGTCGAAGTTTTTATTATTTGGAACTTCAAGCCCCCCCCAACGCATTGACACGTAACAGAGATTCGAGTCCGAGGATACCGAGAATTTGTACGCATAAGACGAAATAATGTTAAAATAATCGCCGGAATTACCGAATTTCAATGCACCATTCTAGATATTAGTTGCCGGAAACCGCAAAATGACATTTTATGAAATTATTTACGTTGATAATAAACCTCACTCTCACATACCTTGAAGTCTCATATTAATTAGTACTGTGTTTGAGCCCGAATTTCCCACGGAAAATAAAAATAACTGTAAATGATAAAAATTACCGTTACAGTAGCGGGCAGAAAAGTTTACTTTCTGCCCGCTGAATTGCATTGGTCTGAAATTGGCTCGTTTCGACTGGCTAAACAGGCAATGAAACTCGCTGTTTCAATCTAGGTAATATGAA
Organism: Cylloceria caligata; assembly: GCA_963942595.1. Taxonomy (NCBI): domain Eukaryota; kingdom Metazoa; phylum Arthropoda; class Insecta; order Hymenoptera; family Ichneumonidae; genus Cylloceria; species Cylloceria caligata. The sequence continues at coordinate 15,184 of CAWWDW010000191.1, read as the reverse complement.
AACAATATTGTTGAAGTATCGATATTTGTCCGCTGCCTCGTAATCTCGATGAATATTATAGCCCTTGGACCGTGTATTATTTACTCACCAGAAAAAGATGCAGACTGTAAATGGTCGCCGAGGAATCACACTGTATAAATAAGAGACGCAGTAAAAATAGGAATTTCTTAATTTATCAATATTTTATAAAATCTATATTGACATATTTTACCGTCCCATGGAACATCCCTGTAAATACGGTGATTTTCGCTTGAAGATTCCGTCACCGTGACAAATGAATTTTTATTACTACCCGCTCGTCGTGCGGTAACAGCATTGTAATAATCGGACACTAATGTATTATTTTATATTGTTGCTAAAGGGATGATCAAATCGTGACATAGTGAATCCGCAGGACATAAGATGCATGAATACGGTACAAAATTGACGACACATGTCTGACGTATTAGTCTGTAGTTGTTTGAGGCCTTATCGGTAGAACTTTTACATTTCCAGCAATTTCAAATATTTTACATTTTTTGTACATCGTTTTCTTGGATTGACATTTCACTATATTTACTCCGTTTATTATGAGGCATAATATAATTTAGCTTTAACATTATTTGAATATATATTTACAATGACAGATTTAATCGACATTCGGACTTCTCAACTTACTGCAATCGTTTTGATCATTGTTTTCTATGCTCACGTGAGACATTGTATTCAATATAAATCATATATATACATAAAGTTTTAATCGAAAAATGTTCAGTCAAATATCCAAATAATTTGTTTCATCTTCATTAATAATGTTTCACTACAATTGTTTTAGTATACATTTCTGATGTTTTCTTCATGCTCGTCGTGTTGGGCCATTCCCCACGTTCCACAGTCGGGCCGATTCCCGAAAAGCTGGTCAAAAGTCGAAAAATGAAGTTTCATTTTATAGGATTTAGAGTACATAGGTGGATAGAGTAATGTTTAAAGAATATAATGGAGCATTTTATAAGGGCTAGTGAAGTATTACCTGGCAAGTATAAGCCAGTACAAAAGAGACCTTCGCGTAAGTAATAGCTCGATCGTTCGAGCTCATATTCAAGCGTCATATTAAAAAATTCGTAGAAAATCGTAAAATTGGTGTTTCTTAATTCTGCAAAATGGAGGTTTCAGGTTGAAGAAAGTAGTTTATTGTCATATGCGTCGAAAATTATAACAGATACATATAAATTAATAGCTTAACAATGTCTAAAGTAGAAAAAAATGAAAAATTATGTGCAATCATTTTAGAAATACAGGGAAAAAGTTAAAAGTTCCGCAGTGTTCCGCAGCGAAACAAGTTTTAAATTAAAGTTTGTACTGTTATGTAACAAAATTAGTGAAAATCAGCTGCAGCTAGCTGCAACTTTGTTTTTAGTGCACATTTGAATATAAAAAATTACAAATTCACATTAACCACTTGTTGCACGGTTTTTTCAAATGAATATAATTTTGTGAAACTTGTTACTCGGGGGTTTTTGGGGTCGCTGAATACGAATTCGGTATCAAAAAAACTAAATTCGAAATGGCGGATCCAATATGGCGGACGCAATTTTCGAAATCAACCGGATTTGCTTGACACTTGTTACTCGGGGATTCTGGGGGTCGCTGAATACGAATCCGGTGTCAAAAAATCAAAATTCAAAATGGCGGATCCAATATGGCGGGCGCAATTTTCAAAATCGGTCGGATTCGCTTAAAACTTGTTACTGGGGGGTTTTTGGGATCGCTGAATACGAATCCGGTGTCAAAAAAACAAAATTCAAAATGGCGGATCCAATACGGCGAACATAATTTTCGAAATAAAACCACCATTTTTAATTTTGTTTTTTCTTGGCTGTGCAACGTGAATAGTTCCGTAGCGTAGTGGCTTACACGCCGGACTCGTACATTATTGTTCTCGGTTCAAATCTCGTGTAGGTGATTTTTTTAAATTTTGCATAATAATTATTTAATAAAATTGTAGTTCAATTAATTCAGCAATTTTCATAATATTAATAATTATTTTGATGTAATAAATAACTTATTTCGTTTTAGAGTATATTTTGTTGGATTCTAACATTTATAGAGGATAACGGAACATTTGAAAAGAGTCGACTGTATACATAGACCTACCTGCAATATATAGGTCTACCTATACATAGTCGAAGAGATAGACTTTTTGCGAGGGTAATGGAATATTTGAAAAATGATGAAGACTAATTTCTATGTTAATATTAGAACAATATTCTTGTTAATATAAATTTATTTTTTGAATTTGGCTTTGTAGTGTATTTCTCAAACAAATATGTTATCAGGAGTACAAATTGAAAATGCGGGATTTTTTTCTATTTTTGAACGTTTATTCTGAAAAAATTGTAACAAATGAATTATTCAAAGTATTGTCCATCGCTAGCCACAACTTTTTCCCATCTTTCTGGCAATTTACGGATACCGTCGCGAAAAAATTCGGCCGGCTTGGCTGCTATCCAGTCATCGACCCATTTTTGGGCTTCTTCGTAAGAATGGAAGCGCTGGTCAGCTAGGCCATGTGTCATCGATCGGAAAAGGTGGTAATCGGAAGGAGCAATATCTGGGCTATACGGCGGGTGGGGTAAGACTTCCCATTTCAGCGTTTGTAGGTATGTTTTGACCGGCGCTGCAACATGTGGCCGAGCGTTGTCATGTTGCAAAATTACTTTGTCGTGTCTTTGCTCGTATTGTGGCCGTTTTTCTTTGAGTGCGCGGCTCAAACGCATCAATTGAGTTCGGTATAGTGCTCCTGTGATGGTTTCGTTCGATTTCAATAGCTCATAATACACCACACCCAGCTGGTCCCACCAAATACAGAGCATGAGCTTGGCGCCGTGAATATTTGGTTTGGCCGTCGATGATGATGCATGGCCGGGGTAACCATATGATTTTTTGCGCTTCGGGTTATCGTAATGGATCCACTTTTCATCACCAGTGACAATGCGATGCAAAAAACCCTTCCGTTTTTGCCGTTCGAGCAGCAGTTCGCATGCAAAAAAACGGCGCTCGACGTCTCTCGGCTTCAGCTCATACGGCACCCAATGTCCTTGCTTTTGGATCATTCCGAGGGCTTTTATACGATGGGAAATGGCTTGTTGTGTCACTCCCAATGAATCTGCGAGCTCTTGTTGAGTTTGACACGAGTCTTCATTGAGTATTGCCTCCAATTCAGCATTCTCAAACTTTTTCACTTGGCCCGGCCGCTCTTTGTCCTCAACGTCAAAATCACCACTTCTAAACCGCACAAACCATCTCTCGCACGTTGAAACCGATGGAACATGACTCGGATAAGCCTCGGAGACCAATCGATGTGCTTCAGCAGCACTTTTCTTCAAATTAAAGAAGTAAATTAAAACTTCCCGCAAATGCTGTTTTGTTGGCACGAAACTCGACATATTGAGAGCTCAAAAAAACTATGAATTTGACACTGCGACAAATTGACACATACTGAAAATTAAAGCTATAAGACGTAGCTTTGACATGAACATAGTCACAGTACTGCCTGATGCGTATAGCGTTAGTAACGCCATCTGTTATCAAACCCGCATTTTCAATTTGTACCCCTGATAGTATTTAAAAAATCGTGTTCCTTATTACACTTTCTTATATATTTGAATTATACATTTTTCAATATTTTTATAAATGATTGAAAATGTAATTACTTATCTGAAATATGTACAAAATATTTCCTTTAAACAAGAAAATCATTACTCTGTAATCCAAATACATTTATTTCAAAACTGTAAATCAAATTATTAAGGCCCCTGGGTAGTACGGTCAGCCATTTTGAATCGTGACGTCAGAGTCCGTGAAATACGGACAAATCTTACGGAATATCTTATATCAAAACGCCTTACCGTAAAATTAAATGAAGGGGCTCAAAAAAATGAGGAAGAAATATTGTACGCCTCTCTGCTCATTGAATTTTCAGTGCGGATCTAGCAAGTCGACAAACGGCACATTGAAGAACAGTGTATTTGACTGCTGGATCGGTCGAAGTAGCATCGTCCTCAAAAACAGTGAATCACTTTGAATCGGACTATTATTTCAGGAAACGAACAGCAGAGCGGCATAACTAACACATTGGAGCTCACCATTGAACCAATTTTTCCACGATAAATTAATTAATTCGGCAATGAGATCTTCCGCGAGGCAAATGTGTATTTTTTCCCCGTGTTTCTCCTGTCGAATAGTTCACGATTATTCCGATAAGCGCGCTACACGAATATACCGCCGCTGACTCTGATAGTAAGTCGTGAAGTTACCATCCGTTGCATTCGATCGCCTATTTGAATTGACAAGTTATCACTTTGTTTTTATTTTTCTTTTTTTCTTACGAACGAATATATATCTACTATGAGTTTCAGTGAGCTGTATTATTGCATTTTCTCTCGTTCGTTTTTTTTTCTTTTATTTCTCACGAACGAATATATATCTACTATGAGTTTCAGCGACCTGTATTATTGCATTTTCTCTCGTTCGTTTTTTTTCTTTTATTTCCCACGAACGAATATATATCTACTATGAGTTTCAGTGACCTGTATTATTGCATTTTCTCTCGTTCGGCAGAAAAATCCGTAGAACATAATTTAATAAGAACTTAACTTAATAGTTACAATTTTTTGACATATTGACTTGCTTTCAGAAAATTGCGTGTCGATATGATCTTACCGGATTATCGAAAACGTCACTATTCGTTTTAAATTTTTACACTAGGAAAAAAAACGATCGAACGTTTCACTATACTTGAATAGTGTGCAAAGTAGGACCTTTTATATAGCTCCATCATGATTTCCTGCGATTCATAAACCTTGATTTATGAAGAAATATGTTTATCAATTTTGGCTTCCACATAGAGGAAGCTTCGAAAAGTTGTAAAAGTTAGAGCGCGACAGGACATTGTTCGAAAATTAAAAAATGCCATGAATATTGATATGGCACAAGTTTTGGACCCTTCAATGTATTCACGACAAATTTTTTACTGACAACTGTTCACAAGAATATCAAATTTGTGCACGATGTCTTTTTTTAAATGGCAAAAGTTGGAGCACAAGACGTGATTAAAAAAAAAAAAATTGTAATAATGAACACCGCCGGGTTTGCGCGAAAGGCCAACTCATCCTTTATTTACCCACACTTTACTTGTGCACCAAATTTCAGCCCAATAGCTTGAGAGTTGCGGACGCTATCGTGCTGAAAAGAAGAAATGTGCACACGCACACAAAAACATAATTAGACATTCCGTCCAAATCACTTTTCTTGACGTTTTAGACTATTCAGATAGTTTAGATAGAACACGGCAGCGTTCTGGCAGAAAAATCGTGAAATTTTTTTTTACGGAAACAAAGTTTCTTGTATGACGAAGTGAAATACTTTATTCAAAAACGAACAAATGCATGCACTATAACAAGTTACATTGAACATTTTGTGCTTCCTTTCAAGGGTCTGATTCTTCGGCATCTTCGATAGTATCGTTGGCCCGATTAGTCTTTCTTCCTTCGATTTTGCGACGTTTTGCTTCTAAAATGTACTGAGGCTCGCGAATGGCTGCGTAACCTCGGCGGTCACGACAAGCTCGAGGATCTACGATTTCCGGGAGAAGACAATCCTGGTAGAACTTTATCAGCTGTTTCTCCATTTTTTCCGCCCAGAATTGATCGTCACGGTATATCTTTTCCATCTTCATTCCTTTCGGTGTCCAAAGTGTAAATATGCAATATTGATGACGAGTTACATGCAGCTGTCTTTGAATTTGATAGTAGTACGAGTGTCTGCGCTTCATTCCCGCGTCTGTTTCTTTCCCGTAAAGTGTCTGCATACTTCCTATTTTCTGCGAAATAGCTTCTTCGGCGTGAGATCTCGACATGTAAACGGACACTTGATTTCGACGACTCCGTCATAATCGATTAGTCCGTTTGGAGATGCACCAATGTAAGGAACTTCGGGATCAATGAATAATCCACACGTTTTGATTACAATCCCCATTTTCTGTGCTAAGTCACGACGTGCCTGAAGCTCGCAGTCAATGCCGTACTGAACCGCTGCGACGGATTTCAAATCCGCTGGATAGAGAATCGATCGGACTTGATTTTTGCAAGAAGTTTGTGGGCGCATCTTGCAAACCGCGCCGAAATGAGACGCTGTGAGGAGACGTCTCCGGTAGTAGTGCCAAGATCCGATGTCGGCCTGTGTTCTCGTTTCCATCTCAATCTCAAGTCTTCGCTCTTTCCATTCTTGAAGCAATTTCGTATGCTCGTCCAAGGCCTCCGCATACTCCTGTGTAGACATATCCGGCTTCTCGGCATTTGGTCCATAATTGGCATCTTTCGCAGCACTCAAGTCTCTTTTTCTGCTTACCCTTTTCTCAGGAGGAACTTCTTCGTATCGTTGGCTGGCTCTCAAAAGTTCTTGCTGTTCCTTCATTTCCCATCGTTGTGACGCTATTCCGGGTTTAGTTTCCAGAGTCTCGTGTAGTCTCATCATCATTTCTCTGGTATTGAATTGCAGAACAGCTGCGTAGCAACGAGCTTCGTACGATCTCTTTAAACCATAGTTAATGCGCTTTCCACCGATCAGTTTCGCGATCAATCCATTGAAGCATTCAACAATATTGCTGACTTCGTCGATTATCAAACTTTTGGCGTTTACAGACAACTGTTTCAAGGATATTTTCAGCTGACCCCACATATTGACACGTTTGAGTTCTGGTACGAGATTGACCTCTCCCTCCTTTCGCTGTCCATCACAAAAATAGCCAATTCTTTGACAGTCTTTATGTTCACCGAACACGTGGCTCAAAACGTTGGAAAGATCCATCTTCAAATCGGTAATTTTTTGTTGCATGGATGTCTCTTCATTTTTGCGATACTGAACCGCTTTCGTAACTGCGCCGCGAATCCGCAGATTGTTGCCTTCGATCGCTTTCCTCACCGTCGTGCCTATTCGTCCTTTTATCATTTGCACTTTTTTGATCTTGTCGCAGAGGTTTCGCAGTAAATGATTTTTGCATTCGACTTTCTCTACAATTATTTTTTTGTATGGATTGCTGTCACGTATCTTCTTATAAACACTGTTATCGCCGTCCGCAATCATTTTTGAATAAACTAAACCATGTTGCTGCAAGCTGCTATTGAAACCTTTAACGAGTCCATAAGCTTCCATACTCGTCGAGCTCTGATTCGTACCCCAGTTTTTGAAGCATCTATGTTTTTTCGGTTCTACTCCGCGCTTTTCTGCTTGAATGCAGATCCTACAGTACTTATTCATGACGTGTATGTGGAGTACTTTGCCCGTTTTATAACCGACAATTACAGCCACACCACATAGTTAATTATACTTCTTGCCATACGAACGTGTCATCCAACTTCCGTCACAAACTACCGTTATGTGAGGTATTCCATCAATTACATCTCCAGAAGCTCGAGCGAGTTCAGCTTCATCTTGTCCAGCCTCGCGCATAGCTTTCAACGCAGCTTCGGTGAATCCATCAGCAACAATCTCATGAGCTGCTTGATACGTTTTGTTACTCATGCATGGAAGCTCTTGCATAGCACAAAACTGTTGAAGTTGGCTATATCCAATCCCAGCTAAGATTGCGCCGGCAACAGCACGGTGATTTGGATTCATTGAATCCTTGTGTGTAGGGAGACCCGATATCTTAGCAGAGTAGTTGCACATCCGACATTGGAACGTATGGATACTCTATAAGCCTTTAGAATGGCAACTAAGCCACACTAAATCCCGGAAGCAACACTCAATTCCAGCGCCATGTTCGTCAAACTGCCGGTGCATTTCTGCGATGAAGTGTTTCGGATCGACGAGTATATTGCCACAACTAGGGCCGGGCTCGAGCCGACCAGAATCGATATCGTGGTCGATTGGCAACGATCTTTCGTCCGATAGTTCTCCCTCGTCTGAATTTCCGTCTTGAACACCATTCGCGAAATCCACCGAGACATTTCTATGTTCTTTGATTGTTGGCTGCGTCGCTCCTGTACGACATGATTCGTGGTCACTTTCCATACCCATCACATCCAACTGATGTCGAATCGAAACAAGTTCCAGTGCTCTGTCGTCTTTCGCCAGAGATGGCTGTTCTTCTGAGCTGCTTGGAGTCGACTCAATCGGTACAGTCAGGCTATCTGTTATGTTTACTTCCTGTCTTTTCCGGTGCAGTGAAGATGCTACTTGAAAAAAAGAGTATTGACAATGAAAATATGATACCAATGATAGAGTTTCTATTGGAAACGAGAAAGAAAATCGAAACCCACACGTATTCTGCACAAGGAGTTCATAGAATTCAGCTCGTACTCACAATTTTGACTGTCAGTTTCGACTTCCTGCTTCATCTCCATTTGTCCCTCATTCTCGTTCTCCGCCTTCGTCTCTTCATAAACGTTCTTTGTATTGTCAGGATCTCTCGGTGCTTCGTTTTTTTTTGCTCCGTCTAGTGGACGGAAACGTTGCCATATCAACAGTATTACGAGTCGTTGTTTCAATTTCGATATTTTGTCGAAATCGGTTATTATTAAGAGGCTTCATCAACCCTGTGCGGGTAATCGCGGAAAAATTCGCATAAACACTTTTATACAATACTCGCCTCCAGCTCGTGCTGCAAACTCACTCGTGAGAAAAAGTTTTTCCACGCTCGTATCGTAATATACTATTCAAGTTCAATAAAATTGACTAAACGGAATCACTATCATCATAGAACAATATTTTTTTGTTATTGTCTCAATCGTTAGTGGATTGAGACAATTTGGAATTTTTTATATCATCAGTAATAAAATACAATTTATTCTAACGCTGATATGGAATAGCGATCCCAAGAGGAAAATATTTCGATCCGAAAGGTGTTGATTGGAAATTCCGAGATCTGCCGGGACGCTATTCGAAGGATGTAAATATACTTACTAACGTTAGTTATGCTTACTCATAAACATGCATACCTGATTCTTGCACTCGTCTTGTTACTTTTTTTCCACGCCGACAATTTCTTTCGTGTTTTTGCCATGACTTACACTTCGACACCGTTGAAGACTGCTTGCGAGTTTTACCAAACTGCACAAGCTCGTAAACGTAGTGTAATATAAACATAACACTATCGGCGACTGTGACGCGCGGCGCCATGTCGAAACAATATATGGCGATCGAAAATTTGTTCATTCTCTTGGCTGCATGCTTTTGCACGAAAAGTTTTACGCGTCATCAATTTTTCATTCTCTCGAAACCTCACGAGGGCATGTATTTATGAGAAAAGCAGTGGGCATAATTGTTGAATCCCTGAACAATCGTTTAGTCGCGTCCGGTTGGACTCACGATACTCAGGGATCGGGCCAGAATATAGCGAATTATTTTTTACCGCCGCAATGTTATTGAACATGCTCGGCAGTAAAGAAAATTGTTACGGCATCATCACAGTTTGAAACTTTCTAAACATCGATCCTTTTTTTGCATCATCCCATCGTATAAACTGTTAAAAACATGCTCTTGAGTTATTGGGGTGAAATTCGGATAATTTCGGTCCCTACTGTCTTTCTTAGAGAAAGTGATTCGGGCAGCTGCGTGAGGTCTGGCAACGTTAAGAGATCATTCCTGTGTTAAAAAAAAAAATCGATTTTTTTTGCATTATCTGATAGTAAAGATTGTTATAAACATGCTGTGAGATTTTTTTTCGGTGAAATTTTAATAATTTTGGTCGCTACCGCCTTTCTTACAAAGGAACCTCCCGGTACGTGGATCACCGATTCGGACCAAATTTTTTTTACAGGTAGGTTGTACCCAGGGGTTCAATAGGTGCAAGTAATAGGACGCGCTTCTCAGCCGTTTTCGAGATATAAAATATTTAAAATTTCCGAGCGTCCATATACTCTCTATATACTCTCTGCGTTAATTCACTTTCAATAACATCGCGTAGCGTAGTCGGCAACATCTCCGCTTGGTACGCGTTGTATCGCTGGATCAAATCCCAGCGCGGATTTTTTATTTTTATTACATTATTATTATGTAATCATTTCTGCGGCAACTACTATGCCATAATATTAATATTTCCGTAAAGGAATAAATAAATATTTTTTATTTTGGATCATTTTGGTGTTATAAGGAAAAACGAGCAGCTTTTTTTATTATTTATTTTTTGGTTGAAAGGAAGGGAAAGTATTGTGACAAATGAATACACGCGTTTAAAAGAATAACCAATATTTTTATTAACTTTTCATTGGTTATCACAATTACAAGAACTAGGGTGGTACTGATTATAAAAACCCTGAAAACAATAATTATTTCGGCATTGGGCGCACGTAATAAATGCCGAGTTTCCGCATCCGCAAGGATTTTTCAAGACGTCAATCGCGAAGCAAACCTCGTTAACGTTTAGGAAAGATCTCCTGTCATCATATAATTTGGCAGCGAACCAAGCGTATCGTAACATGTCGCAAAATATCGGAGAAGACAGTCAATGGTGAACAATAGATTGACGAGATTTTTACCGATGGGCATTTATTACGTGCGCCCGATGCCGAAATAACTATTGTTTTCCATGTTTTTATGATCAGTACCACCCTAGTTCTTGTAGTTGCGATAACCAATGTAAAGTTAATAAAAAGATTGGTTATTCTTTTAAACTCGTGTATCCATTTGTCACAATTCTTTCCCTTCCTTTCAACCAAACAATAAATAAATAAAAAAAGCTGCTCGTTTTCCTTATAACACCAAAATAACCCAAAATAAAAAATATTTATTCATTCCTTTACGGAAATATTAATATTATCGCATAGTAGTTGCCGTAGAAATGATTAAATGATAATAATAATAATTTAAAAAAAAAATCGGCGACAAGATTTGATCCAGCGATCCAGCGCTTATGAAGCAGAGACGTTGCCGACTACGCTACGCGCTGTTGTTGAAAATAATTTAACGCAGAGAGATATAGAGAGTCTATGGACGCTCAAATATTTTAAATATTTTATATCTCGAAAACGGCTGAGAAGCGCGTCCTATTACTTGCACCTATTGCACCCCTGCGTGCAACCTACCTGTAAAAAAAATTTGGTCCGAATCGGTGTTCCACGTACCTGGAGGTCCCCTTGTTAGAGAAAATAATTCGAGCAGCTGCGTGAGACCTGGCGTTTTTGAACGCGTTTTTCTCGAAACGTCGTTTTTCAAAACGGTGTACATTCTCAAAGGAAGAGTTTTCAAGCTATCCAACTGCAATTTTGACACAACATTCTTCATGCCATTCTTGACGTACGTATGGTAGCTTTTATTTGATATGCCTTTTTTTCACGAAAAACTCGAAAAAAGGCTCAATTCAATACTGTCTTTTCCAAACAGCTGCCATTTGGTCCATTTTTATGGAAAAAAACCTCCATCCAGACGTAGCAGCTTTTATCCTGATAAATAATCTTTTTACAAATTTTGTTTCGGATATTGCTTACGGCCACAACCATGTACACCGTGAAGTCTCCTTTTTTTCGAGGTCATTTCCAATCGTTAAATCGAATGTACAAATAAGTGTACGTTCAACAATTGTTCCTCCGTTCTTCATGAGTGCTTTGAAAAATTATACCGATTAGCGTATTTAACCACCGAAAAGAATCTCGAAGATCAGCTGTTTTTCGGCCCGTCAAACTGTGATGATCCCTTCATGGAAGTCACTTCATGTGTTCAATGGGGGTTCATGAGCGATTCTCACGGAATAAAAAAAAAAATAATAATAATAATATTTTCTTACCCACGTTGATGACAATTGTAATAATAACAATAATAACAATAATATATTGTTATTATTGTATAATAACAATATATTAATTGTACAATAATGTACAATAATTAATTGTAATAATAACAATAATTACAATAATAACAATATATTATTGTTATTATTGTTGTTATTGTTATTATTACAATTGTCATCAACGTAGGTGAGAAATTATTATTATTATTATTATTATTATTATTATTATTATTATTATTATTATTATTATTATTATTATTATTATTATTATTATTATTATTATTATTATTATTATTATTATTATTATTATTATTATTATTATTATTATTATTATTATTATTATTATTATTATTATTATTATTATTATTATTATTATTATTATTATTATTATTATTATTATTATTATTATTATTATTATTATTATTATTATTATTATTATTATTATTATTATTATTATTATTATTATTATTATTATTATTATTATTATTATTATTATTATTATTATTATTATTATTATTATTATTATTATTATTATTATTATTATTATTATTATTATTATTATTATTATTATTATTATTATTATTATTATTATTATTATTATTATTATTATTATTATTATTATTATTATTATTATTATTATTATTATTATTATTATTATTATTATTATTATTATTATTATTATTATTATTATTATTATTATTATTATTATTATTATTATTATTATTATTATTATTATTATTATTATTATTATTATTATTATTATTATTATTATTATTATTATTATTATTATTATTATTATTATTATTATTATTATTATTATTATTATTATTATTATTATTATTATTATTATTATTATTATTATTATTATTATTATTATTATTATTATTATTATTATTATTATTATTATTATTATTATTATTATTATTATTATTATTATTATTATTATTATTATTATTATTATTATTATTATTATTATTATTATTATTATTATTATTATTATTATTATTATTATTATTATTATTATTATTATTATTATTATTTTATACAAGGAATTGCGGAATCCTTTTTACGGATATCCTCCAGTCTTTTGAACTGGGGGGGTATGTGGGACTCCCAAAAAAATAGGCCTACCCACTAAACCGCCCTCTCCTTGTTGTCCTCCCCCAGACCAGGAACTATTTTGGTATTACTTCTGGCTGGGGGTTCTGTCCGTGTTCGTCCGTTCGTCTTGCTGTCTGTAACCTGTCGCGTCACGTCAGTCTGTCTGCTCGGTTAGGTGAGGCAGCCGTCTACGTTTTTTCGTCGCAGTATCGTCTCTGTATAGGTGGCAACTAGTTGCCACCATTCTGTCGAGTGGAGCATCACCTGAACAATGTTGTCCGGGGTGATGCTGCCAACAATCGTCTCCAGTTCCAGTCGGAGTCCTGTCCAGCGGTCGCACACAAAAAATGTGTGTTCCGCGTCGTCTCGTTCGTGTCCACAGTACTTACAGTCTGGCGTCCGTACTCTGTCCATGTTATAAAGGTACCGTCTAAAGTAACCGTGTCCCGTCAGGAACTGGGTGATGTAAAAATTTACGTCCCCAAAATCCCTTTCGATCCACGGTCTCAGGTCCTTCATTAGTCGTCTTGTCCAGTTGCCTGTCGCTCTTTCTGTCCATTGTTCGTGCCAAGTCTGTATCGTCTTGTCACGTTCCGCGACTGCCGCATCCTCCCGTCTTATGTCCGCGCTTCTCCCGTAGATCCTCTTTCGCTCGAAAGCTAGGAGGTCCACGGGGATTACGCCCGCAACCACCAAGACTGCTTGTGCAGAGACAGTTCGGTAGGAGCAGGCGATCCTCAGCGCACCCTGTCTTTGTACCGTTGTCATGGCGTGGCAGTACTTCTTTGTCTTCAGGGCATCTGCCCAGATCTCCGCGCCGTACAGGAGGATCGAGTGGGCTGTCGTCATTAGGAGTCGTCGTTTTCCCGGTCTCGGCCCGTTTGTGTTGGCCATTAGGCGGCTTAAGGATGCTATTCTCTTAGCCGCCTTCTGGCATGTTTTTTGTATATGAGGCCAGAAGGTCATCTTCGTATCTAGGGTCACTCCCAGGTACTTGACTTCACCTCCGGCCTTGATTTCATCCGTCCCGACCCACATGGGTAGTCTCGTCTGTATGCGTCTTCTGCTAAGGAAAGTCAGTTCTGTCTTTTCTGTTGCGAGTTGTAGTCCGTGGTCCGTCATCCAACGGCCCACTCGCCGCATCGTCTGGTTCAGTTTTTGCTGTGCCAGGTCTGGAGATCGCTCGGTGATCACCGCCGCCACGTCGTCAGCGTAGGCGACAAGGAAAACGCCAAGCGGCAATTCCAGCCTGAGCAAGCTGTCGTAGAGTCCGTTCCAAAAGTCTGGTCCCAGTATGGACCCTTGTGCAACCCCCGCGGTGATTTGTCTCGTCACCGGTCCTTCAGTCGTCTCGTACGTGATCCTTCTGTTTCTTAGGTAGTCGCCCACCACCCGAGCCAGGTAAGCCGGAACCCCGAAGTTGCCTTCAAGCGCCTCCAGGATGTCAACCCACCTGGCCGAGCTGAAGGCGTTCCTGATGTCCAAGGTCGCCAGCAGAACGATTGGTCGCGCTGCATGGCAATGTCTCTCCAAATCCAGGAAGGAATCGACCACTTTTTGAATCGCTCCAATCGTTGATCGTCCCCTCCTGAAGCCGAACTGCCGGTCTGAGAGGCCTCCGTTGGTCTGTATCGCGTCCGTCAGTCTTGGTTTTAGTAGTTGTTCATAGAGTTTACCCGTTGTGTCGAGTAAACTCAGCGGCCGGTAGGCTGACGGCGTATTGGGGTCGCCCTTACCCTTAGGGATAAGAACTAGCCTTGCCGTCTTCCACCGGTCACTGAACGTTCCCGTCGTCAAGCTCGTGTTGTACAGGTCAAGAAATATCTCCGCCGGTACTCCGTCTGGTCCCGGCGCCTTGCCAGTCTTCATCGCGGCAGTCGCTTTGGAGAGCTCCTCCGCGGTAAATATGGGGGCCGCCGGGGCTTCCGTGTCGTCTGTCACGTTCGTCCGTATCGGGTGAGTCGGAAACAGTCCGTCAACAATCCGTTCTGCGGTTTCGGCATCTTTGAGTTCAAGTGGAACTCGGGCCCCTAGTTTGCCAGTCACAATTTTGTAACCGGTTCCCCAGGGGTCTTCGTTCACCTCCTCGCAGAGCTGCTTCCAGCATCGCGTTTTGCTGTCCCTTATGGCGTTCGTAAGTGTTTTTCGTGACGTCTTGTAAGTGGCTTGGAGGTTTTCCCTTTCGGGTCTTCCCCCAGCCCCCGTAACTCGTCGGCGGTTTGTTAAGCAGAGCCTGCGCAGCTCGGCTATTTTGTCCGTCCACCAGTATTGTGGTTGCCTGTTTGGTCTATGTCGTCGTTTCGGCATTGTGCTGTTGCA
>CAWWDW010000190.1:0-28192 GCA_963942595.1 Cylloceria caligata | reverse complement strand
AACGAATAATTTTATTGGCCGTCCTCTATGGTCTCAATATCTCCGAGGAGGTAGTGCAATAGTGGTGTCTCGTCCACTTCGTAAAAGGGTTGAAGGTGGTAGTACAATACTCTTAGGACTGCGTTGTGGCGATGGTGTTACGTCCAAGTAACATGAGAAATTGCCCTGTTTTAGACCTTAGCTACGGCTAATTAGTCTGGGATACGGGCTCGGTGATTTGATCGTTAAAGATGTGAATTTACGAAGGGGTTTGAGAATGATAAAGAAAATGTAAATGGTGAGTTCCTGTTTGACAACCGGGAGTTCGAATGAAAGGAAAAGAGGTGTTCGCGGTGGTCCGCGCAACACCCTTATTTAATGGGGGAGGATAGGAATTCGCGGTGGTCCGCGCAATTCCCTGGTTAAATTGAGAGGAAATAGAGTTCGCGGTGGTCCGCGCAACACTATCGTAAGGGAGGAAAAATAGCGTTCGCGGTGGTCCGCGCAACACTATGGTGAAGAAGGAAAAATAGCGTTCGCGGTGGTCCGCGCAACACTATTGTAAAGGAAGAATTTAGAATTCGCGGTGGTCCGCGCAATTCTATTGGAGAGACGGAAGTTAGAGTCCGCGGTGGTCCGCGCGACACTATAATGAATGGGAGAGAAGGTGGTTAGAGTTCGCGGCGGTCCGCGCAACTCTAGATAATTTCGAAGACTGAATTTAAACTTACTCTTTACTATAGATTTGAAAAATAACGGAGAGCTGTACAATGTTTCAGCTTGTTCCGGTGTCGTTGAATATTTTACAAGAACTGATTTTTAGAGCACAATTTCGCTCTTTTTATACTAGTGTTTATGCTATCCTTGTCTAAAATTAGGGGTTGGAGAGGGCAAGTTCTTTGGCATCTCATTGGTTTGAACTTACCGTCTTCCCTTTCCTAATTTTCCAGATAGTTGGGGAGAATAGCTCTTATCTCTATACGTTCAAGGTCCATGTCATCCGCCTTCCGTTAGCTCTAGCGCCAGGGCCACCACTCAGGGTTTGCTCTGGTGCCCGAAGGGTAGTCGGATGCTAGGGGCAGTGTGGTGGAGTTACGGGGACGTAACACCTCCCTTCTGAGATCAAATGTCGGGTTATAAGTGTATTCGACATTTGAAATTTGAAAGAATGGAATGAAGCTCTTAAATGTAGCTTAAATTAAGTGATAAATGCGATAAGATTCTATATAATTATAGTCGTGATCAAAATAGTAATCCCGATCGTGCTAACATGATGCTTGTTGTTGAGGTTGATGTCAGCCCTTCAAGGAGAATGGACCGGCAGAAGAGTGTCCTGGAGTTGTTATGGCTGCCGTCTGTTGTTGGCCCCGCTCCGCTTCAACTTGAGGGGTGGATACATGTATTGCCAAGAGTTCGTGGTCTTCGTTTGGTCCCGTTGCTGGTTCCGGTGGTTCATTTAAATTCCTTTTTAAATGGAGTAGAAGGTGCGTTACGGAATCCCAGATTGCTCCGATAAGGAATAGCGACCATCCGTATACGGTATGAAGTGCATAACCGTGGATGATCGTGTCTACGATGAGTTTTATTATTCGAATTAGAAGTATGATCCCGATGAGGCCAGCGCTTGCGGTACCAAAGAACATGAATCGACTCCACATGTTGTCCCAAACAGAGTCGACGAGATTCTTTAGCCCATCTGTTCCCAGCATTTTTGAAAATGCGAGGTCTTGGTTGCCAATGGGTTGGCCAGTGATGCCTCGCGCAATTGTGTTAAGCACTGCTGGTTTCTCCACTGGGAACATAATGTGATCTCTGAGCTTCTCGAGATCTTCTTGATTATAGATGCCGCTGGTTGCCAAGGATGCTGGACTAGTATATGTCCATGTTGGTTTGGTCATCGGCTTGATGATAGTTGGTGGTAGACTTTGGACTGGTCCTGGTAGGAGTTTGTACCAGGCGTCTCCCAAAAGATATTCAGATGGTAACAAAACGTCACACGTAATTTCTATGCCTGTTTGCATGATGATGTGAGTACGTGGTGACAGAAATAGGTTCTGGTTACCTCTGGAGATCGGGAGTTCGTGGTAGCAATTTTCGGTTCTCCGTACCTTCACGTCTACTGGAATGCACTTGATGATGTGGGCGACTTCTCCGGCAATTACTGCCATGTATCCAGGTCCCTTCATGAGATGATAGGCGAATTCATCCGGGGATTGTGTTGCGATGATGAGGGCGTTCTTCAACACTTGCTGCTCCAGATTGCATCGTTGTGTCAGCACGTCGAGGTACAACTGATTTATTTGATTTCGAATGTGTTTTTCGACGAATACAAATTTAGAGTTTACATAGGCGAATATGTCTAAATTTTCTACAGCTATTGGTTTTGGTTTAGCGAAAGTTTCTCCCCTTCTGGTTTCAAATATTAGTAATTTCGGATGTTCTGTGCGTATTAACGTGTAACCGCATAGTGGTTGTTCAGATTTCTTAGTTAATGCGAATGTTATGTCTTGAGTTGAAAGTGTGTAGACTGTTTGAGTGTAGCTATGTCCGACATCTTTAATTTTCTTTGCCATTCCTTCATACAGTACATCGTACCGATTGAATTTGCAATTATCTGAGGGAAGTGAATTCCAAAAAGTTTGTCCACCCTCAAGGTCTACACAATCTTGATTTGTTAATAGGCACGTCATTCCTGATTTTAGATTTATGTGATTAGTATTTAGATTTACTGCTGCATAATATTCTACGAGAGTGATTCTTACAGATGCTTGTACTACTACATCGTCCCAGCTTCCATAAGGGTCTGAGTATTGCGCACCATAACAAGTCCCGTCATTCTTAATCGAGCCTGCTAAGGATATGCTTCGTGTTGCGGTTTGATTTTTACGTAGTTCAGTTATCAGAGAGATTCCAATTTTTAAAATGCCTGTTAAATGCATCTGCTCACATGCGTCTCGATTTACATCTGCTAGATATTCTAATTGTCCGTGTGCTACTACTGAGATGTGCGAGCTCATACCGCAGTGGTATATCACTCGATGGATTTCTACTTTACATTGGATAACTTTATTGTTGATAAATTCGTTCAGTTGTAGCACTTGGATATACACGGGAGTCGCTACTATCTCTGGTCTCTTTATATCGCAGTCGCCTACGTCGATTAGAGAAAGTGTGGTTATATTTAGTTTCGATGATCCGCAATCGTATCCGATTATTCCCATTGTACCTGCTACCGCACCTAGCAGTATCAGGAAGGTTAATGTTCCCTTCATCATGTTGCAACACGATTTGAATATTCAATTTTCTTTCTTCTATTATATTTGTTTAATTATTTATTTATTTATTTATTGACTTATTTGTTTGTTTATTTTGTAATTTATTGTTTAGTTAAGCTGGAAAAGAAAAATATACATATATAAATTGAATTTACTGCCCCGTCGTTTTCGTTGTTGAAATGTAAGAATATTTCAGTCTGTTTATGTTGACAACACGAGGTTTTCGCTTTATTTGGATTTTGACATTCCCTTTTGGGAGTATTTCTAAAACCTCGTGAGGTCCAGTATAATGATCTTCTAATTTTCCTGGCTTAGGCCCCTTTAGTAAAAAGACGAACTCACCGACCCTAAGTGTCTGAGGATTAATTTTTCTGTCATAGATTTCTTTAGATTTGATTTTTGCATTGATTAAATTACCTCGCGCTAAAACTTGGAGTTTGTATAGGCGAGTTACTAATTTAGTAAGATAATCGTCGTATGTGTTTTCTTCTTCATTCGTTATCGGATCGCTCGATGGAAGTCTTGCTAGTCTACCGAATACTAGTTCGAATGGTGTATGTCGAGTACCTTCGTGAGTACTTGTATTATATGAAAAGGTTGCCAATTCTAACCAATCGTCCCATTCTTGATCTTGGTTTGCAAATTGTTTAAGATATTCTCCTAATACATGATGAGATCTTTCAATGGATCCGTTTGACTGGGGATGAAATGCTGTTGTTTTATATTGTTGAATTTTGAATCGTTTGGCTAAACTCTTTAATACCTTGCTGAGGAAATTGCTACCTTGGTCTGTTAGAACAGATCTCGGAGCGCCGAAAGTGCAAATAAATCTTTTTACTAAAGCATTACTTATAGTCGTTGCTGTTGCATCCTGCAGTGGAATTGCTAACGTGTATTTTGTCAACAGGTCTTGAATAGTTAGTATATAAACATTCTCGTCTTTGGTTTTAGCTAAAGGACCTACGATATCCATTGCAACCTTATCGAAAGCTACACCGGGCGTATCCGTTATGATCATCGGGTTTCGATTTTTAACTCTAACTAATTTTTTTAGTTGGCACCCTAAACAATTCCTAACGAATGCCTGTATGTCCTTTTTTATATTTTCCCAACAATAACGGTGCCTGATTCTACTGAATGTTTTTGATACCCCCTTGTGTCCTCCGAGTGCTGAACAATGTAATTCTTTAATAATCTCGCTTCGTTTAGACTGTTCGACGTATTGAACTGCACCTGTACAGATTATTATTTTTGTAAGTGTCGATTGACCTAGAGAGTGTAGGTGACTTCTAATTATCTTCCAATCTATTGATTCTACTTCATTTGTTTTTGCTATGCTGATTGTTTTTAATTGGAATTTATTAGCTAGTTCGCCGAGACTACACAATGATTTTTCTATATCTGATACTACAGCTGAGAGGCCTTCTTCAAATCGCCGTATCGGTAACGCTATGTGGATTTTACTGCCGTATTCTTTCATCTGCGCTTTTCCCGGCTGTAAGTCATTAAACCTTGGTAGTTCGTTGCGTGTTTGGAGTTGAGTTGAGCCTATATCACATGGTTCTCCCGAGGTGTAGATAAAATACGTATAATTGTCCTTCCTCATGAACAGTTGGTCTCTGGATTCGAATACATTTCGAGGATCCGGTGTGGTTCCCTGTTCCCTTCTCTTTTCTGGTTCTGAGGTTGATTCCTCGATCTCGCTATCGCTGCTCGATGATTCTGTATCGGTAGGTTGGTTTGTAATTGCGTCAGCTTCTTCGTGTTTGGTCTGTTTAGGCCGCTTAGGTTTGTTTTTACGTTTACCGATGCTTTCATTCTCTTGGGTTGGTTCAATTTGCGATATTTGTTTGTCGAGTTCATCTCTTAACCTTTGAGGTTCTCGTTTATTTCGTTGACTTCTTCTTAAGGGTTGTTCGTTATTACTCCTTGATTCTGGGTTTTGATGGATCTCCGCTTGGGTTGTAATCTGATTTGGTCGTTCTTTATTAACCCCTGATTCCGGTTCTTTCGTCGATTGTCTATTACCCTGAACGGTATGGACATTCTGTGGTTCGACAGGGTTTCTGGATAGAGCGTCTGCATTTACATTTATTTTCCCTGCCTTATAGACGACATCGAAATCGTACAGGCCTAATTTTAGTCTCCATTTTGATACTCGTGAGGCTGGATCCTGTGAGTTTTTAAACCATACGAGAGGTTTGTGGTCTGTGACGACCGTGAATTTGCGTCCATATATATATGGATGGAGTTGTTTGACCGCGTAGACGATTGCCAAAGCTTCCTTTTCGTATGTTTCGTATCGTTTCTCCGCGTCGTTCAAGGTTCGAGAGATGTATGCGATGGGTAAATCCTTTCCGATTTCCCCTTGAGATAGGATACCCCCGATGGCGTATCCTGAAGCGTCCGTCGTGACGAGAAACGGTCGAGTGAAGTCTGGATGTTGAAGTATAGGTTCTTTGCAGAGAGCATCCTTCAAATATTGAAAAACTAACTGTTCCCTGCTTCCCCATAAAAATGTTGTATCCTTTTTTAACAAATCTGTGAGAGGTTTAGCGATTTTCGCGAATCCCTTAATGAAACGTCGATAGTATCCGGTTAAACCCAAAAATTGCCTTACTCCCTTAACGTTTCGGGGGGCCGGATAACCTTTTACTGCTTCGATTTTCCTTGGATCAGGTTTAATTCCGTTTTCTGTTATTAAATGTCCCAAGTATGCGACTTCCTTTCGTAGAAATTCACATTTGTCGGGCTGTAGCTTTAGATTAGCCTCCTTGAGGCGGGATATTAGCTTCCTATATTTGATTTCATGTTCCCGAAGCGACGATGCGTATATTACAATGTCATCTAAGTAGACGAAAAGTTCCGCGCCTTGCAGACCACATAATACGCGGTCCATTAGTCTCTGGAACGTCGCTGGAGCATTTTTCAAACCAAATGGCATTCGAGAAAATTCATAATGGCCAAATGGCGTAGAGAAAGCTGTTTTATGTGCATCTTTTGGATTTAGATTTATTTGATGGAAACCTGATGCGAGATCGAAAACCGAGAAGTATTTCGCTCCTCCGAGTTGGTCTAAAATATCGATTATATTTGGGAGGGGATATGAATCTCCGATTGTTTTTTCGTTCAGCATTCGAAAGTCTAACACCATTCTCCATCGTTTATTACCGTGGCGGTCTGGTTTTTTTGGAACAATCCACACTGGACTGTTATAAGGAGATTGTGAAGTTTTAACTATTCCTTCGTTATAAAGTTCTTTCACTTGTCGCGTTATTTCGTCTTTGTGAATTGGGGGATACCGACGTGTATTAATCGGGTGATCGTCAATTGTGGTAATGGCATGTTCCATCTTGGTAGTCGCACCCAATTTATCTCCCGGGATGTGATATTGGTCCGAACTTTCTTCGAGTAACTTGTTTATACTTCCGCGTTCTTCTGAATTTAGGTGATCGAGACGGAGTAGTTCCTTTATTTTTTCTATTTGATTCTTTTTCTCTTCTTTTAATGACGCAATTGTCATGCAACTAACGTCGGGTTTGGTGGATGTTGTTGATTTATTAGATTTAGAGGGTTCGACAACATCGATGGTTGCCTTACTTTCTTGAGTATATTTTTTATTTGACGCGGTTGTCGTGCAATTCGCGTCGGATGTAGAGGATTTTGTGGAATTAGAAGGTTCGACAATTTCACTGACTGTCTCACTTCCTTGATAAATTTTTTTATTTGACGCGGTTGTCGGGCAATTCGCGTCGGATTTAGAAGATTTTGTGGAATTAGAAGGTTCGACAATTTCACTGATTGTCTTACTTCCTTGATTTGATTTTTTATTTGACGCGGTTGTCGGGCAATTCGCGTCGGATTTAGAAGATTTTGTGGAATTAGAAGGTTCGACAATTTCACTGATTGTCTTACTTCCTTGATTTGATTTTTTATTTGACGCGGTTGTCGTGCAATTCGCGTCGGATTTAGAAGATTTTGTGGAATTAGAAGGTTCGACAATTTCACTGATTGTCTTACTTCCTTGATTTGATTTTTTATTTGACGCGGTTGTCGTGCAATTCGCGTCGGATTTAGAAGATTTTGTGGAATTAGAAGTTGTGTTTTTAGATTTTTCTTCGAATTCTTGTAATGTCAGAGTTGGCACTATTATTTCGATTTCCTCTTCCCTGGTATTGTATACTTGGGTATACGCGATACCTTGCTGGTTCGTAACTAGAGCTTTACCGAAATAAATGCCATCTCCGATTTTAATGCGAGGGAGGTAACCTTCAGAGATTTCTTCGTTTTTTATTCTGACATAAAAGGTTGAAGCTGATCGCGCTGGAATTATTACCGTTTCCGGGCTAGTGAAGTTGATACGCCTGTCCCTCCAATATAAACAGTGTCCCTTATAATCGATCGTTGCCTTAAATCTCTGGTAGAACTCGTTTCCCAGTATTCCAGCCTGTTCGATGGGGAAATCCTCTTTAACTATGTGGAATACGACTGAACATCCTAAGATGTTTACAGAGAGTGACCCTAAGGTATCTACTGGATTCGTCGTTATTCCGTGTAGCTCGAGAATATCCGTTGCATCTACTATGGCACCTGGTTTGACCGATTTTTCTTTTATGAGGTTTGGCTCGGATCCCGTGTCAACTAATAAAGTTGTTGGTGGGTGTAAAGTTGAGGACTCTATCATAATTGTCGGAGGACGACAGCGCCGTTTTAAATTAACATTAGCTAGTCGGACTCGTCCCCTGGCTGCGTTTCGCTTATCACCAGAGCCTTGCGAAGGGCTGCTTTTGTTTGTGTCTCCGGATGAGCCCCGGTTATCGGGAGACTGTTGGAGTTTCCCTGCGCCTTCTGTTTGTTTATATATTCCCGTCTTCTACATTCGTCGATAGTGTGCCCGTCGCGTTTACAATACCGGCACGATTTTTGGGTCTGTTTATTATCTTCAGTCCGTCTGTCTCGCGGGTTGTATACAGCTTGAGCGGGTGGCCGACCCTTATCTTGAGAGGGCCCAGCCGCTTGGTTCCTAAACCAACACGTGTCCGCCGCGTGGCCCGTTCGGTTACAAATTTGGCAGATTACTATGTTTTTCTGTATTGCTGCTACAGTTTCTTTACGTGGCGCTGGTTTATCTACGCGTTTGGAATTTCTTAACTCGTTTATGGCCTTCTGTTTTCTATCTACTTTAATAGCGTCCGTCCCGGCGGCGGTCAATGTTGCATAAGTGGGCTTCATTCTTATTTGTATTTCGGGTTTAAGCCCGTCAAGAAAACTTTCTATGCATTCGCTCTCCGTGGCGGTCCTATCTGCGTCGCTTATTTCTTCGTTGTTATTGCTTTTATGTGCTTCGATTATATGATTTCCGATTTCGCGTACCCGATTTATATATTTAATTATATCTTCGTTTTCTAACTGTACTAACGTCCCGAGTTCTCGTCGTACCTGATTTACTGATTTTGCGGGAGAATATAATTCTTTTAAATATTTGGTTAATTCATTTAAAGTATTAAATTTAACTCCTTGTATCGATCTCGATCTTTTTGCTTCTCCTATAATTTTCGTTCTAATTAACCTGACTAAGTTTTGTTCTACATTTGAGGGAAGCATAACTAGAGCTTCCTCACAGCTTTCAATAAATTGGTATATGGGAATATTTGTCCCGTCGAATTTAACAACAACTTCGACTGCATCCTTAAGGGATACCGTTTGTGAAGTTCCTATAGGCATGTCTACTTCTTGTGTTGTGCCTTCGTTGGATGTTGTGGATAGATTGTCGTCGCTGTTATTTTCTTGTGTAGGTAAAGGTGGAGGATTTAGATTAGAGGCACTCGACGGGTTGTCAACAGTTTGAATTACAGGATTGGTTTCACCCTTTTGCGGTGAATGCTCAATTGGCATGATTTGACCAAATTACCGTTAGTATCCCACCGCTGTCACCAAAAAGGTATGTTACGTCCAAGTAACATGAGAAATTGCCCTGTTTTAGACCTTAGCTACGGCTAATTAGTCTGGGATACGGGCTCGGTGATTTGATCGTTAAAGATGTGAATTTACGAAGGGGTTTGAGAATGATAAAGAAAATGTAAATGGTGAGTTCCTGTTTGACAACCGGGAGTTCGAATGAAAGGAAAAGAGGTGTTCGCGGTGGTCCGCGCAACACCCTTATTTAATGGGGGAGGATAGGAATTCGCGGTGGTCCGCGCAATTCCCTGGTTAAATTGAGAGGAAATAGAGTTCGCGGTGGTCCGCGCAACACTATCGTAAGGGAGGAAAAATAGCGTTCGCGGTGGTCCGCGCAACACTATGGTGAAGAAGGAAAAATAGCGTTCGCGGTGGTCCGCGCAACACTATTGTAAAGGAAGAATTTAGAATTCGCGGTGGTCCGCGCAATTCTATTGGAGAGACGGAAGTTAGAGTCCGCGGTGGTCCGCGCGACACTATAATGAATGGGAGAGAAGGTGGTTAGAGTTCGCGGCGGTCCGCGCAACTCTAGATAATTTCGAAGACTGAATTTAAACTTACTCTTTACTATAGATTTGAAAAATAACGGAGAGCTGTACAATGTTTCAGCTTGTTCCGGTGTCGTTGAATATTTTACAAGAACTGATTTTTAGAGCACAATTTCGCTCTTTTTATACTAGTGTTTATGCTATCCTTGTCTAAAATTAGGGGTTGGAGAGGGCAAGTTCTTTGGCATCTCATTGGTTTGAACTTACCGTCTTCCCTTTCCTAATTTTCCAGATAGTTGGGGAGAATAGCTCTTATCTCTATACGTTCAAGGTCCATGTCATCCGCCTTCCGTTAGCTCTAGCGCCAGGGCCACCACTCAGGGTTTGCTCTGGTGCCCGAAGGGTAGTCGGATGCTAGGGGCAGTGTGGTGGAGTTACGGGGACGTAACAATGGATATAGACAGAAACCGTATAGGTGGAGCATGCAGAAATGATATTCATGCGCGCTTCTGACGAACGTTTTCAGGTCCTGCAATTGATGTCAGGGACCTGTATACCCATAATCATTTATTAGGCCTGATAACTGCAAAAACGTAAAAGATAACTGTGCCGAAAAGTCCATATCATCGATGTGTCGGAAAAACATACCATGCATGTATAATATTTGCCAACATGCCACACAAACAGGATGTTATGCTTGGCGGCTCTCATTGTTTTTTTACGCCGTGACAGCTGCAAGTCGGTTATGGAATCCACCGACTTTCTGCTGCCCCGACTGACACAAAACTCCAGGCCGACAGATTCAGCTGCCTTTGTTGCTGCTTTTTCTCGTGACCTGTAAAGCAATACCCCAATCCCTGCCTTCTCATACTCATGCATAAAATGCAGGAGTAGAACCGCACTTCTCATAACGTCGAATATTACTCCGAAGATCAAACGGTCGTGCGGGGACTCTAAATCCAGAAGACCCACTTCCACCCCTATTACGTGGAAGGTATAAGCGGAGAACGGAAGATCTGATTTTTAAACTTACACTCAAGTTCATCAACTTGCATATGCAAGTGCCAAGCTCGCGCCACTCGTATCGTCTGCATTTGATTACTCCAAAAGGTTAAAGCTATTATATTGTTATTAATTACAATTACGTACAGTTATATACCGACTGGTCTTGCAGTTCTACATTCGATCAACCAATGCTCATAGCATGCTGGCTTGTTGCCGATAGACAGGGATGATCTTCAAGTTCGTGACAAACGACGGTTTCATTCCTCCGAGAACACCGATTATGATGACTACCAGTTTTATCGTGAATGTGCAGCTGGTATAGTTCGAAAAGATGATCCCGATACTTCATCCGCTTGTCACCCTCTCTAACAGCGTTGTTAGCCTCCCCCAAAGCCGCCAACTCGATGACGTAAATAATTTTATTCCCTAACTCGAAGTCTGGCTTGTCGGGCTTGATGATGTCAGGCTTGCTGGCATATTGCTTGTTATCTGCCCGATAGTTGGGAATAAGTAGTTTCAATAAATGAAGAACTTCTCATTTCCCGCTACGTACTCAATATCTTCTGGGCCGGAGGGCACCAGTGGCATCTTTTCTACCATATAAGAGTGTCGAAGGTGTTAGTACACCACTTATAAACTTTGTTGTTGTTGTGTTGTTGTTGTTGTTATTTAATAATAATAATAATAATAATAATAATAATAATAATAATAATAATAATAACAATAATAATAATAATAATAATAATAATAATAATAATAATAATAATAATAATAATAATAATAATAATAATAATAATAATAATAATAATAATAATAATAATAATAATAATAATAATAATAATAATAATAATAATAATAATAATAATAATAATAATAATAATAATAATAATAATAATAATAATAATAATAATAATAATAATAATAATAATAATAATAATAATAATAATAATAATAATAATAATAATAATAATAATAATAATAATAATAATAATAATAATAATAATAATAATAATAATAATAATAATAATAATAATAATAATAATAATAATAATAATAATAATAATAATAATAATAATAATAATAATAATAATAATAATAATAATAATAATAATAATAATAATAATAATAATAATAATAATAATAATAATAATAATAATAATAATAATAATAATAATAATAATAATAATAATAATAATAATAATAATAATAATAATAATAATAATAATAATAATAATAATAATAATAATAATAACAATAGAAGCCGTTCTACGCCGAAAGAAAGAAAAAGAAAACAACAGAGTAATAACCGGAGCAGACAACAATTAGTCGGACATCGTGAGCAGAGTGAACAGTGCAGTGCGAGAAAATAGTGCAGAGTGCAGTGAAGCACAGTGAAGTGACACAGTGAAAACAGTTAGGGCATTAGCGTATCAGCGAAGGGAATTGGGCAGAACATCACAGCATGCGCTGGACCACGGCCGTAAGCAAGCAGGAAAGAGTTAAGAGGCCTGGAAGGCGAAGAAACAGAACAACCCTGACGAAATGCGGAAGCGGTCCCGGGGTTGTTACACAACATCTGGAAAAAGGGCTGGTGGTTTTTAATGGCTACAAATCCCACACTTTGAGGAGTGCGGTCCCTCCTCTCTGTCTTTTTGAAGATTTTCCACCACCCCTCGTAAATATTATTATCATTGTTGTTGTTGTTGATGTTGTTGCTATTACTGATAATAATAATGCCGTCATTTTATTTAGTAGAATACTACACTTTGTCGTTGCATTCGATCGAGTGGAAGCGAAGGACGGCTTAATTTAAAAATGGCTCAGCGAGCAATACAGTGTTCAGACAATGAATTAGAAGCCAATTAAAAAGCGTGACTTCACGATAGGAAGATGCGGACGTGTCGCAGAGGGTAGTCACATGACTGTCGGGCTTGAAAGAATACATCTAATCGCGATCAATATCTCATCGCGGTAGTTTATTCGATGTTTGCCGTAATCAGCATCTCAGTGGAAAATAACGGACAGCTTCTTAGTTTCTTCTAAATACGATTGTTATATTACGCAACGTATATTTCTATATTTATATCAAATAAATTGTGATAACCGGATCGAGAATTTGGGGAAGTGTGTAGAATGGTAGTGACGATAGTCTGCCGAAGTATCGAAGATAGCAAATATAGCAATCTTGAAGTTTCCAATTTTAAATTCACAGCGAAAATTTTGCTATTCAAAAGAGCATGATGAGGATCGACAAGAAAAAAAAATTAAAATATCGCTTTGTAATGCATTAAAAAAAGGCGTGTAGTTTAATGCAGCGAAATTCAACATGAGGTTGAGCCAACCATACTTAGGTTAAGCTAACTGATATTACCGAACTTTGATTGCCTCAGCCTCACCATACTTAATTAAACGTCACTCTTTTTTCTGCGTGACAATTGGTACTTAGAAGTAATTAAGGGTGCTGATATCGAATTCTGAGTAAATGTTTCTAAATCCAAAATGGCGGACTCAGTACGGGTGACCAAAAATAAATCGGTAAAAATTAATCTAAAGAGCATGAAATGATTTCCGTTGTCATTTCAGTTAACTACATATTTAAATTACAATAATGCATTTACTGCTATCATAATAGTCGGGAGGAGTCTTCTGCGTTAGAAAACTTCCGTATCGTATATAATTTTTCTTTTAAATTAGAGTCTAGACGCCAGCATGTTTCTTGATATGTAAAGACGATTGCAATGTTCAGGAGATGTCTCTCGACTGTAACTGACAGCAGTAAATGAATTATTGTAATTTAAATATAAAATTAACTAAGATGACATCGGAAGTTATTGCATATTGTTTAGATTTATTTTCATATGGAAACTTTTTAAAATTAAAGCCCTGTTTAGTGTAGTTCTTTGGAATCAGAAATTTTTAAAAGGAATTTTTTTTCTATTTCTTATTTTTTTACGCTGGTTCAATGTGACTTTTTACAGCATTTCTATTATAGCTATTTATTCTCATAGCTACTATATTGTTGGAAACTTAAACTGCTGAATAATTTTTAATAACTCTATTTTATTTAACCGCTTTATCATTTTTGCAGCCTTGTATTTAAAATAATAACTGTACTTTATTGAATTGCTCAACCATTTTTGAACTCTTGTCTTGAGAATTATAGCAGCAAATGTAATTAGAAAGGTCTAAAGTGGTCATTATTTTTAATAATATATCTTTATTTTATCACTCGTGTATTGAGAATTAAATCAACAAAGGCAATTGGAAAAATGCATTGCATTTTTATTAATTTCTAGTTGTTAACAACATCTTTGATGTACGACAAACTTCTTAAAATTTACATGTTGTTGAATAAAATATATATACAAATATTGACTGTATTCCACGTGCTCTTTCTCTCACTCTACCGTAAGCGCTCTAAAGTTAGGTACATATGAACGAGTATAGTTGGATTGATGGATACTTTGTCGCATTTCGATATATACAGCGGTGCTTCTCATAGATTTTTATAGAACACTTCTATTCTCTTGAAATCTCACCTAATACATACAATCTGGGAAAATAAGATGGTTACGATGCACAGAATCTGTGTGCCAATTTCTCTTAATACATCTTTAACCGATTCGGAGAACATTGGACACGAAGAACTGGCACATTCGCGCCATGCCAGTGAAACACATCCTTCCTTCTTTTTGCCTTACGGGCAGTCTGGAGCAAAAAACGGAGCGAGACTTATAGTTTCGCGACCTACTAGTGGTCTTTCATTAAAGCATTTTAAATTCTCATAATTAACACTTTACCGACCGATAGGCTATTAATCAGCTTTTGGTCGCTGATGCTTATCAACAGATAGCGTATTAATCGGTTGCAATGGCGATAAATAATGACTATTATATGGGCAAGCATTTGCTATTTAGTATTGAGGTACGTTGCTCAGTTGCGTTAGTTGCGTCGCTTTGTAAGCTCCCACATTTTCATACCGTTTTAAAAAATGTACCCCTCGCAAAGATGAAAGTTGAATACTTTTTTACGTGTTTTCTCCTCTCCAACAACTTTTGTTTGATGTATTTTTCGATAAAGTTATGAGGTTCCGAATTAAACAATTTAACACTTTGTTTTTCAATGTTTAAATAATAACCCTGGGGTTGATTGTAATATTGTTATCGCCAATCGATTTAGCGCCATCCAATTACCCAATTAAATCAATTATTCACATTCATGACTAAAAGTTCTAACTTTCGTACATTTTTACTGGACTAACAGTTTAAACCGAAACAGAGCCGGCGCCAGGGAGAATTTGCGGCCGAGCGGCCGGTCGGTAAATTGTTAATTAATTTTCCTGGTGATTTTTCTAGTCTGAAAACTAGCTATTACTATGTGAAAATACTCCCGAGTCTGGTTAGTCCAGCGTCGGTCACACTTCGGCTATGCTTGTTGGGTACGAGCACGGTTGACCAGCAGTCTCAACTTACCAATCAAACGTCCTATCGAAGAGTCGTTATAAGAGCGAGCGAGCGAGACAGAGTGCCGAGAACACGAGATAATAAAAAGGATCAAATTTCCACGGGACATGGCCAGATCGATCTTGAACCCTTGAATGCGTTTTGCAGCGCAGAAATGAGCATCTCTTGTTCCTTCGCGCAAACATTCAATGTTTGTCTCACGATTTAAAAAGTATGAGTTATATTTCCAAAATAACATATTGTTCTTCAACAAATCTGTCAACTTTTTATTCGATAATTTATTGTATAGGAATCTAGTTTTATTGAAAAATCGGAATAAACTAATATGACGAACGTAACTACAGTCTCTGTTTCTTACATTTATTTTTTGCATGAAATGCAGTATAATAGTAGTAAAACAAATTATTAAAGACAAAGTTAATACATGACCTGTGAAGTATTCACACACCCTGTAGGTAATTTTTATAAAATTAATAATATTTAAACAAATTGGGAGTCAAATAAACGTAGAGTGTAACACTTTAAAGTATTAACCAGTCCATTACTAAAACTGGATTGGCTGCCAAGCGTGGATAGTACTGTTACAGCACGGATTAACCACTAGCGAATTTTTTTCGGGGCAACCCCTGAAAAGCCTCAGGCCGCTGATAAATGATAATTCCCACGCGTGCAAATGGATAAGATTGAGAGGTCGCGGAAACGCGTTTTCTACCTAAATAAATCATTTTTCTCGTTTTCGCGTTTTCATTTAGAAAAAAAAGGTTTTTAATTTTTTTTTCAATACAAAAAATTAGGAAATCATAGAACACTGTATTCGCTAATTCCCACAACCGCAAACTCATCTACCTTTTTATCTTCGAAAATCATAAAAATGTAAAAATCCGCATATATAACAATCAAAGTTATCCAATGAATTAACTCCTAATTTATTTCATTAAATGTAAAAAAAATATTTGTTGAGAACCGCTCCAGAGAAGTAGATGAAGTGATGTATATCTGTTCATAAATAGATGCAAAACTTATATTTGAGCGAAGCTGCGCCGTGTGATGTGTAGGCTTGGCCCGGCAGGACGAGATCACGCCCTCAGTTTCTAACCGAGGACCTACCTCTACGGAAACTTGGAGCAAACTTCCGATGTTCTTTGAGATTATTGTTTTCCAATGCTTACGATTGACGATAAATTCGTAGTTTTTGACACAGTGAAACTATTTTTTAACCTCAAATATTTGTGAGACAGAGTTTCTTTGAAGTAAGTCATACTTTCAAACATTCTAATAACAATTTGAAATTAACCATATATACTTTTTCATAAGTGTGTTTTCCTTTTTTTCAGGCTGTATTAGAATATTTTCTATTTCAGCGGGACAATTTTGCCTAAAAAACGGAAAATAGATTTCTGGTTTTTTGGACCAGAACTACCCAACTTTGGAACAACTGAACTTCCAAATAACCGAAACATTCTTGCTGCATTTTTATAACGGCATGCGAAAAAAAGGACACTGTGTCTCAGGCTGTGTCTATTGTTGCTGACATGATTGGGGAAGTTTGGAAAAGTTTTTTTAACACACGTGCTTTGAAAATAGCTCAATTTTGACCCGTTTCCATGGTAGAAAACGAGTCATTTTTGTTTTGCAATCAGTTGTTTACATTCCTCCCCTGTTTTTATATTCCTTCATTTTAATATTATGATTATTTCATTCCTTCACTGTTATTCTTCTGTTTTTCTGTCAAGAATTTCCATGTGACAGGAATGAACACAACTGTTTTGTTTACGTCAACTGCTAACCTAGCAGACGCGATGGTGTAATGATGTGACGTGGGAAAACGTTGATTAATTGTCGAAAATTGAGCTATATCTCGCACTCATGTCAAAAAGCACTGAACGCAACTCTTTCAGAATGTTGGTCATTCTGAAAGAGTTGCGTAATGTACTATTCTACATCAACGCAGATTAAATAACGTGTCAAAGCTAAGATTGCAGAACGAGGACCTAGCGATTAACAGACTGATATACTGAATTCTCAAAACTCTCGCGTCACTTCAAAGTCTGCTTCTAGTGATAAAATTGATCCAGCATTTCCAAAAATTGTTCTACCTTTCAAACGACCGGAAAATGAAAGTCGCACTTTCAAAGCATTAGTTGCCGAAATGCTGCTAAACCAAATGCACTTAGAAGATTTTGTGTCTGAAACAAGCATGACATTCTTCAAACTCCTGAAACTCGATAACTCTTTTTTGGAAAAAGATCCATTACTATGGGATTCAACTTTTTTGGACACAAGAAGAATTTGTCAGGGATTGAAAGTTTCCAACAATGTTGCTGAACGAGGCTTTGCACTGATGCGAGAATACAATTCCTTGCATAGGGCCAACGAGGAACAAAATTTGCTTCATGTGGTACATCCTCATTACAAATTTTTACTCACTTTAATAAAGAAGGAAGCACTTATTATATAATATATTGTGTAATATATTCATATTCTAAACTATGAAATACTATATTTTCTGAATAATCACGTTCAGTTTGTTTCATCCGTGAATTGACAGTTACATTTGCCTATGCCTGCATATATCCTTTCTCTTTTATCCCATTCTCTGGATTGTACTTTTTCGATACACGACTCTAGATTTGGCAATTAGGCTGTGGTGACTGTAAAGAATGTTGTCAAATGAATTACGAAGAGAACGTAACTCTAAAAGAGGATTTTTATGATTTTCGAAGACAAAAAAGTAGGTGAGTTTGAGGTCATGGGTAATTTGCGAATAAAGGATCCTATGATTTCCCAATTTTTCGTATAAAACTTTTGATCTTGATGAACAAATTTAGACTCGCGTAAGTTGAATCGCTTGAAAATTATGCTAGCTGAAATTTGTTTAAAATAAAGTGATAATCACCAAAAAAAGACGCGAAAGATTTTTTATCTCATCTACGGTTTCGGTGACAGTTCTGGAATTTTATTCCATATTTCTATGGTGTTTTTGATTGGGAAAAAAATCGGCAGCCCTTGATTTTGAATATTTCCAATTGAAAAACTTTTTTCTGAAATAAAAATACGAAGCCGAGAAAAATGACTAATTTTGGCAGAAAACGCTCTTGCGTGTCCTTTAAATCTTATCCATTTGCGGTCGTCGAGTGGGAAATATCTTTTTTCATCGTCCTGAAGCTTTTCAGAGGGTGCCCCGAAAAAAATTCGGGGGTCGGGTTATCTTGAACCACCCTAATAAAAGGCACTCAGTCGAGGGTTGGTTAGTACTGGACGTGGACTAATTGTAAGCCGAAACTTCTCTTATTGTCGGCAAGCAAACTTTGTCGGTACCAGCCTAATATGCGATCTGGGTCCATACTTTCAATGAGCTCTGATTCAATCCAGCACACTCCTTCAGAACCAGCAGACAGTGTAGTGTCGATACTGGGGGCCAAGCGTTGGATCAGTGTTATAATTTCAGAGTTGCCGTAGTATTGAATCAGTAATATTTCCATGCTTCTCCAGAACTGATCGCCAATACTGGCAATGTTGGCAACAGCACTGCTCCAAATAATATTCAGTTTAAGATCCGTTCGTGGATGGCCATATTTTCTATACAACGTGTCCTCACCTCCTCACACTAGTGCATACCAAGCGGCACACTAGATAGTGCTATAGTATGCTTTCACTTTTTTTCCCGCCACCTATTTGACTGCCGGAACGTATTTGGGAAGTTCTCTTATTGGTAAAAGAATGCTGAATAGTGAGGGAGGAGGGGGTCTCACTTTTGGCGCAAAATACATAGTCGCCTTCGGTTCCAGCTTCGTCGAATGGGAGAGGGTATTTGGCCGTTTTATCTCATCGACCGTGTTACTCTCGAGCACGGAGAGACACTAATTAATCCCTGCAGTCGGTGCTAGGGCGCCAAAGATAAGCTTGCGGGATCGGTTAGTGATGGTCATTGGCTGTAGAGAAATACAACTAAAAAAATAATGCTAATGAATGGATGGCGAGTGGATATAGGCTCAGTGACTTCAAAAGCACGACTATACCACTCCTTACCGTGCCATCCACACCCCCGGATAATTATGATAGCTCTGGCCTCGGACAAACGTCAAGCGATCAACCTGTATCTGCTCTATATGCATTTCCCCACGCAGAGATCCAATTCTGAATGTTGATCAACGCTAATTAATGCGATCGCAGGGATGATTCGTGATCGTGAAGCCAGAACCACTGATGTAATCTGCCCGTTGCCCTGCCAACATAAACGGAAAGGGTAGTTACGATGCAACAGTACACTATCAAACCTATCTTGCTTCTGTCTCCAATCTTTTGTCATTTGTTTGTTTATTTATTTATTATACAGTAGACGAGGCAGCCATTGTAAGAGTGAAGTAATTATAATCTCAGGTAATATTCGAAGTTCAAAGTATATAAAGGATACACAAGAGGAACCCTCATATAGGTATAACGAACCGAACGAATGAGAAGTATCCATTAAAAGATCGAAAAAAGCCGATAAAGGGCACCGGCTTATAAAATGATGGATAAAAGAGATATTACGAGTCAGTCGTAAAACTTACAATTTTCCGTTTAAATCCAAACTTTTTCTTCTCATTAGTCCAAGCGAATAAAGCACTCTGAACTTTGAAAATCTTGTGATTGAACAAATGTAAAGAACATTTTTTTGGGATTTATATGTCAACATGTTCAAAATGTGGAAAAACGGTCAGAAAATGCACTTAGAAACGATGGCAGGACGCATGCGCGCCCGAGTGTGTGTGTATGTGTGTTATGACACTGCGAAATTCGAACGTCTATCAATTAAGAACTTGGATTGGATTACAGCGCTCATATTTGATAAACAAGTAGAGCAGAACAATCTCTTTGCTTACTGTAATACTTGGAATAATTCAAAAAGAAGTTCAGATTTTATGCCATTGTGCATTTTTCCAAAAATAGCTTTGAATGCTCTAGCTGTTACAAATTTTAAGATATCGGGCTAAATAATTCATTACAAATAAAGTTATCGACAAGTATGGATGGTATGGAATTGGTGTCGTATTTGTAAAGAGGTTCAACTTTTATAGGATTTAGAATTTTTGAAAGATAAGCGTGATCATTGTAATTTCTGTAAACTTTCATTGATTTAATCGAATTTCTTGACAAAGGTGAAGTAATATTACGTGATGCTCGATATTGAGTTTAGACAAGATACGTAGAAGGGATCAACATATGCGAGATTTAGATTTGTCAATTTTCTTACTTCTATACATTTAAAAAAGTTTAAAATATCGAGCTCAAATGTTGTACACATACACATAAAGCTTTGTAAAGTCTGGAAAGTAATGAGTTCTTGTTTTTCTTATACACATACCAAAATTATCGATTCAAATATATCTGGGTCCAAATGAGTAGATTGGATAGAATCAATTTGTATGTATTTCTGCATTAACTCCCATAAGTTATATAAATTTCTCTCATATGCATTTATTAGACTCTGTTAAACTGGGCGAATTCAATTACAAAAAGAACTATTACTATGAGGTAAGTCTTCCCGTAACTGAAAAGAAGAAAAAGATCTAATAAACATACTTACTGTATTACCTGAAATATTCAATTGATGTAAATAAAAATAGATTCACAGCACCGACTTATTAAATTAACATAAATCTTCGAGACTAAACATTTTTTGTAAATGATCAATGTTTGATTCCATTTGAACAATATCTAAATGCACAAGTTGAATACAAAATGGTTCGGGTCGGCAACTGAGGTAGAGAAGTTATTTTCAATTTTACGAGAATTGTTGCAACACAGTACAAAAGTACAATATGCGATTTTGTTTGTCGAAGGACTCGAGAACGAAGAAAAACGGCGAGGACAATCGTACCGCAGCATGACCTAATAGCAGCAGGAGCAGTACACAAACTCCTACTTCGAGCTCGTTTCGCTATTACATGTAGTCTTCCTTTCTCTCCACTCTTCCACGTGATGCTACTATATCATCGATGTATGTACATTTATTATACCTAAAAAAAGGATGTACGGCTGACTTGTTCGAAATCCGAGCGATGCGCATCCCGGGGCGAGTATTTTGTCGGCTTAACGTTTCGCCGTACAGTGCGAGAATCTCGCGATACTGTTGCTGCAAATAGCTTTGAGGGAATAGAATGAAAATTTAAAGGTGAACGATCGCCTTCTCAATATACCAATGAGAGAGTTCAGTAACGGCGAGTCAATGCTTGAACAAGCCTCTAAAGTTGATATAGTGTTACAGTGTGAGGCGAGAATGACGGAGTAACGTGGCACTATGGAAGCACGTAGGGGACCTTGCAACGTTGACGGACGTTGACAATAACGTGAGACTCGGAATATAAGCAAACCAACGCACACGACCTTCCAGTATCGAGGTCCTCCGATTGGGCAAATTATGCAATTATATTGCGACTGAGATAGGGTCACTAATTTTCTTTTCTCTCAACGCTTATCCCTTTCAATCGAGACATTCACTTCCGTATACTGAGCGAAGAAACAGTTACAGAACTGGCTCAATATACGATCAGGAAAGTTCAGTCAGTACGTTTATTCAGGAGAACAAAAATGGCTAAGTGGTAGATTCATTAAGAAAAGCATTGGCGTTGCTGTTTCAAGTAATTTAACATTTTGGAAATCGATTTTCGTAACGAAGTTTTAGTTATTTCAGAACGCACTCATTTACTAATTGTTTCATCAATTGACATGAATTTGAGACTGCTTGACCGTTCATTTCAATCAATGCTGTTGTAAATGTTGTTCCATAGATAAATAAAGAAAAGACGAAGGATAAGAGTGTTATAGCCATGTTATCGGCTTGCAAAACTTCCAATCATTGAATGTCTTTTTCACACATGATGATACAGCAGTTAAAAAAATAGCTAGGATTTGAAGGGAACGAATAAAGATTTGTGAAGAGTTACACCTGTTGACGTATTTAATCCAAAATTGCGTTATAATCAGAGCGTTTCTTTAAGTATGTGCTGAGATATTTAGGTAGGAAGGGGAAAATTTGCAATAAAATCCCTGCCGCATTGTTTATTGAATTACAAAGCTGGTGCTGTTCGAAGTCTTAGATTAAATGTCATATACAAAATTTATTACACATTTTCCAATATTATGACTAGTAAGTTTTGTTTTTTAGCTATATAAGAAACAATATTTTGTGTTAAATAATGCAACGTCATCTACAAATATATTCTGTATATTTTTTTCAGTTAATCGATTTTTTAATAACATTTGTAAATGACGTGTTTGCAAACGTTCATTTTTAATTTCAGGGAGATTCATCAAAAGTTGAAATCCTAGGCAATTTATTTCGCGTTCCTACTTAGGTATTACGTTAAATGATTGCTACTCTTATTGTCGTGATATTGAATCAATAGTTATTTCTCATAATATAGAGCAATTTCCTTATTAATACATTTAACTAATTAATACATAATTTATAAATTATTTATATTTCATATTTCCAACTTTGAGTATTACATTTTTTTGTAAAACGATCTCATCCCAAAAATAAATAAATGAAAATAATAAAATAGCAGAGAAAATGTTGTGCGTTCACACAGAGTTCATGTTTAAAAAATTGAAGGATCCCTGTGGTCTCTCGTTAATAAAAAATCTGGCTGGACCGCTATTTAGTACATCACACGGCACGTTTGGGTAAAGAGAAGCTTCGTAATCTTTTATCACCGCGTTTTAAAAACGAGGTGAAAGAGCGGTGGCGTGTTGGCTCGGCAGAGATTAGTCAGTGATCAACCCCCGATTGTACCGGCGAACTTCCGAGAGTGCCAACCGCTCTCGCGTCCTTTATCCGTATAACAGTCGTTGCACAGGGCGGTTTAAGTCACTCCCACCTGCGCACGCGGCACGCGACCGCTACGTCGTCAAGAATCCAAACAATAATAGCCTGAGTAAGGAACAGAGAGAACTAGTCTATGTCGAAGCTTTCACGCGCAAATATACCCTTACCGGTTCACACGCAGTCTGAGCTTGCCGATCTCCCCGTTCGGCTGTTAGTCCCAGTGTCTCTTGCGCGAACGTCAAGTTTTTATATTATAATTTTAGTGACTACGCAATTCAGTTGATAGAAAAAACTATTTGAATCCGATAGTGCTTTTAAGTGTTAAAAACATAAAACACCAGTTGAATACCGTAAAAATTGAAAATCAGCATTGATTATGCATTACGAATCATAACTGCGTGAAGTAATAAATTTAATTCTATCCAGTTGTGGCGTCGCTCGTACGTTTCTTAAAATGGACGTAGAACTATATCTTTTTATGGTTGAAGTAATAGCAAAAGCTTAAAAATGCTGTAAAAGCTCTAAAACCACACATTATTGCCACTTTTTAATGTAATTAATTATTTAATTGTTACACACATGCAGTACACATTATGCAGTTAAAGAAAGAAGCGTGGTGGGACTTGCTAGCTGGAACGGAGCGTTCAGTGCTTTTGATTTGCCGTGCAGTTCTTCTCTTTCTTCTAGTGTGTCTGGTCAAGTTGCTGGATCTCGAGTCGTCATCCAGTAAAATAAGCACCCGAGAGGGTTGAGGAAGAGCCGTCCGATT
This sequence comes from Cylloceria caligata, assembly GCA_963942595.1. Lineage (NCBI taxonomy): Eukaryota > Metazoa > Arthropoda > Insecta > Hymenoptera > Ichneumonidae > Cylloceria > Cylloceria caligata. The sequence goes on along the minus strand of CAWWDW010000190.1, from coordinate 4,442 downwards.
GAGTAAAAACCGCGGTAATCGGATCAGTAAAAATAGATGGAATACCCTGAAAAAATACTGTAAATAGTCTGAAAAACAGATTGGATTCTTCACAGGCGAACGCAGCTTGTGTCACTAGGTCGTCAAGCATCGCTTCGGTACGTGGCAATCGTTCAGTAAGATTCCCGAATAGAAAGCGACGGAGCGGACTCTTCAAGCCTCATACTCAATTTGGTCGATATTCCCAGGCAGTAAAAGCCAAGCGACGAAGAGGATTAGTGGAACACTGTCCTAGTTGCATCATCAACTACAGTATACACCAGCATCGCTGCAATTTACTTGGCTCTTCTTATTTTTCCGTTGTGTCAGGAACGACGAGACCAGATCTTATGAGCTTGGGTGAATGAAGAGTCGCCGGCTTAAGAACGCGGAAAACTCCCTTGGCGCCGGGTACGGAGGAGGCACCAGGCGTAGGACATACCACGTATTCGAGAATGCGACCTTATTGTCCACCTCGACACGGATGTACTCGATCTTTAGTAAGATTCTCGCAAATTTCGCATTATTCAATTTTACTGTGTTAATCACATTTTTGTTAAAAATATTCCATCGAGATTAGGTCGGCTTGACACTGTAATAATACAGATTATTCATGAAATCTCTACCGATAACAAATTTGTCTCATAAATATTTTGCAAATATATTATATAATATAACCTTGGTCTAAATGGTAACACAATATATTTCTACGAATATATTTTGTAAAATATATTTTGCTTATAATAGCATTATATCTGCAAAATATATTTGTAGATATATTAGATATTGATTCATTTTTTAAAATGTTTTTGCAAGACTTATGTGCAAATATGTAGTATTATTTAATTTAAAAAAACCTCCCCCGACAACAAATTTATTTATAGGAGAATGGACCCTCGTGAATAATTGTTATGATTAATTTTAACCCAGGGTTTGTACACTGGGTGTTTATTTAGACCCTGATCATTTTTTACTGGTACGCTCTACTCTTAACTCGCAAACGCATTGATCCTTAAAAATGAAGATTATTTTTGTGACACTCGAACACGGATTTCTTTTCAAGTACTGCAAACTGTTTCCAATGACACTAGGATCATACCAAAAATATTTAGAATTAAATAAATTAAATATTTTCAATTCGAAATTGCGTAATTGGAATATTTACAGAAAAATTAATTCATCGGCTACGAGTGGCTGTTAGTTTTCGACCAAATAGATTTGCTTCAATTGGAACAGTTTTTAGGCAGTAAGTTGATATTTTGTAAGAGGTTTTCAAGCCGGGCTAGCAGTTTTTTAGCGACAATAGTGTCAATTAAAAATTCAACAAGTCTCGTTCGACGTGCACTGTGCCTCAAGCATGTCCTATACGCTCCAAAAACAAGCATGTTGTTTCAGCACATTGTACGCGTGTTAATTGTGTAGTCACTTTTTACACGTGTTGTCACGTAGTAATTTCCAGCAATACACTTCACATGTGGTGTCACAACATACCTTTGCCAAAATTGTGACAGAATTGCGTTCTTGCATGTATGCATTAATTGAACTCTTCTTGACTCATTGAGTCCTGTACCACGTACGAGTCCATATATTGATTGCAACAAATGGTCGATCTTTATAAATGACCGTATATATTCATCTTCTTTCTTAGCTTTTGGAATTTTTTTGACATTTGATTTTCGTCTGACTGATCTTTTGGAGGTCGCGATAGTAAACTGTGATGGTCTTAGATTCCTTTTGGTGCCTCAGAAAGCAGGCGTTCTGTTATCCGTAAACTCGCGTACATTATAATCGGTGTTAATACATTCTTATATAGTAACTTGCTAGGTATCTCTCTGCTTGCTTAAAACATCATACAAATTTATTGTTTACAGGTGTTTTGTTTCACGAAATGTGTAGTTAACATAGTGAGCACCTTTAGATAAAATGTTATCTCGAGGTTTATAAATATTCCTTCAACACACTTCACACGTATTGTCATAAGCGTGTATTTTAACAAGACACTACGCAATATTTTGTATATCAAATAACGCTAAGGTGCAGTACAAACATGTTCCTTTAACGTCTAACTACTTGTACAATACAACTACTATGCGTATCATGTGTTGTGTTAACTCGTTTAGCAGCACGATCTTTTGTAGCGTATACAAGTCATCTTCTACTTGAATTTAAGAGTCCTTCTGCCCCGGCAGGCCAGAGCGGATTCTCATCACTGCCTAGCAGTATTGGTGTCGTTGAAGATGCGATGGTCGTTGACCAAGGATTCCGCGTGAATCGTGAAGACTTGCATACTCGTCGCCAGTATCGTTACTATAATGAAGATGATCAACATAACTTGAGGGATACATCGACAAGCGGTCGAGAACAAGAGTCTCAGCAAGCGCATCATCAAGAGCATCAACAACGCGAAGGAAATGAAGAAATAACCGAATTCGACGAATTTTTGCATTGTCGTGCGAGGGAGACCAATCGAGAAATGGTGGCCCAAGACATGGCGCAGACCTACGACCAGTTCTTTCACACGAGCCAAAAGTCTGAGTTCATCTCACTGGAGAAACTTGGACCGAATGTTCACCAAGATCATCGGTCTCAAGCCCAGCGAGTATCGACTTCCAATACCAGCGCTCATCTCTACCCTGGCCCTCAGAATCAGCAAAATTCCGGTGCTCAGCAGCACCGGACTTACTACAACTTGTCTTCTGCAATGCAAGAGTAAGCGTGCCCTGATAAGATAATTTCTTTCTAGTTAGAACTTAAATAATTCTTTTATTCCATAAGATTAACATGATCTGGGTCCGCGCTTTTTCACTGACAAGAAAAGATAGTTTGGTGTCCCCCTCCGATTTTGATGAAACACACGTATGTTGTAGAGCATCGAAAACTAAAAGACACGTATTTTTTTTTATCGGCGGAAAAACATTTCTAATAGGTGAAATCGCCCTTCAAAATTAGCATGCTGAGGGGTGATTATGCAGTTTCACCCAGAAGGCGTCAATCGATTTTAATGAAACAAAAACCAAAATACTCCTCATTGAAGACAATCGAAATTCCACGTGAAGTTGGAGAAAAAAATTCATTTGCAGGGGTGAACAACCCCCTGATTTTTCAATTTTCCACCCTACACAAAAAACTAACCAACCAAATTGAACAGAACATATACCATTTGGAAGCGCAAGTTAAAATAAAGATGACGTATTTTTGCACATTCACAGGAAAATGAATTTACGGGGGTAAGCTACCTCTTATCCATTAGTACGTATATTTGTGCGTACATTCTTGTTTCTCGTTATTTAAATGTCCGAATTGATTCAAAACATTCCTGTTAGCCGAAGTCAACGGGGGGCACTTCAGATGATGCTTTTTTATTATTAAGGGGGTGACCGGCTGTTACTTAGAATTAGAATGGTCCATTCACGAGTTTCGCGTTATTTACTGAAAAAAATAGCTTGTTCAAATACAGAATACTGGGGAATGTTGCTGGGGTTGAGTGGTTGTATGGCATATATGTATGGCTGTATTTCGAAACAGCGGCAATCAGCTGAGGACATAGGCGGGAAATAACAAATACCCGGTTTCGGCAAGCGCATTTATTCGACTGTCGTCCTTTTCACGTCCCGTGTTATCGCTCTCCCCACTCTCCATTCTCTCACATTTATTCTAACCGCCTTGCGCATCTACATACACCACAGTATATAATATAATTTATCATTCCTTATACAATTCATCAACGTGCACATTACTGTCATAATTTGCAGCAATCATGGTTCGTAAGTCGTGCAGAAATGATACTCTTCAAAAAAATGTTGCTAGCATAAAGACTTCTTGCACCATGAGCATCTGATGATGGCCACATTATTACAACCTAGTACTTCACAGTGTGCTTGAGACGATTGACCGAAACCAAAACTCACTGGATTGTCGAACTCGTTTGGCTTATCGATTATATACTTACTTTTGAACCATGCATATTTGAAAAGATTTATATATCTGGGTGATGAAAGTTGATTGTGTGCGAGCGATTGCAGTTTGATTATGTTGTTTCTCAAGTGTAAATTAATATCAGAATTAAGTAATAATACACTGTCGGAAAAATGTTGTACAAAATTTTTCCATATTCGGAAACCAAAAAAGTCGAGTGGTTGGATTTTCCCTGTGGTGCCTTTAGGTATTATCTTTGTTTTTTTGCCGCGAGGTGTTGCATTTTGAACAACTTCTGGGCAGTGTCCACTCCACGAGTCTATCAACAATACGCTGTCACGGCCGGTGTTGGGGAAGAATACTTTTTCCAACCAAACTTTGAAGTGCTCTATACATAGGATGATATTGGTTATCGATATAGTATAAATCATCATATGTTCAATATTCTCTGGCAATCATTTTTGTCCATACCTGAAGTAATTTTTCCGGATTTCGTTGCTGTTAAAAAT
>CAWWDW010000189.1:0-18237 GCA_963942595.1 Cylloceria caligata | reverse complement strand
GCAATTCAGCTCAAAGACCTTTCAGCATTCCCCGTAAAGTTGAAACGATAACAAAGATAATCACGATGCGATAAAGTGAGGACGAAAAATTAAATTCAAAATTTCAAGGTTGAACCTTTTATGTCACGACTTGACCAATTCAGCGAAGTCAAATGTGAATTAACTTGACTTGGTCCAACAATGTGTTAGTTGCAGTGATAACGAATATATTAAAAATGTTTCATGGATAACTTGGATGTTGAAATGAAATATTTACCACGTCAAAAATGACAATACAATTGAAACGAGAATTGACAATAAATAGCAAATAAATTGGTGTATGACACGTTTAAAATTTCCAATTGCATCACGGAATATTTTCGGATCATTCTGGTCTAAATAACAATTAAATTGAGACGAATTTATCCATCTTTAATAACAAGTGTTTATCGTTTTTATCATAATCCTGTTGAACACAAACCTTAATTACACAGATCGCAATTATCTATAGTTCACCATAGATCCCGGTTTAAACGGGAACCTACGCATCTATCGTGATCACGCCCGAGTTAACATGTTCGCGATTGGTTCTTGTAATCAACCGGAACGACGCCGTGACTATATAAGAAGTTAGGTTGCTGCGAATTATCAGTACGGACTTAATTCTATTCGGAGCAACAGCGACATGGAATTCTTTAGAAGAAGTTGAAAACCATTGGGACTTCTCTCAGTCCAGATAAAAACGTCGACTTTATTTCAAATATGCCAGTAGAGATTGCTCATCACCTGCTTCGAATGCTGGACGCCCAGTCGCTGCTGAATGCAGCGTATGTATCCCGAAAGTGGCTTAATGTCTGTAAAGGATGTTCTTGCTTGAAAAAGGCGGCGAGGCATCAAATACGAATGCAGAGATACCAATTGGAACAGAATCCCAAAAGTAATGGAAAGTCCAAGAAAACATCTGCGTCGGGGGCGATAAATGTACCGCAGGTACATGTAAGTACACGGCGGACATTCGATGCCTCACTCTCGTTACACAAAATCCATGCCATATCCTCTGGCATGATTAAGAGCAGAACTCATTCACCTCAAAGACCTTTTAACATTCCCCGTAAAGTTCAAACGATGAAAAAGATAATCACGATGCGATAAAGTGAGGACGAAAAATTAAATTAAAAATTTCAAGTTTGAACCTTTTATGTCACGACTTGACTAATTCAGCGAAGTCAAATGTGAATTAACTTGACTTGGTCCAACAATGTGTTCGTTGCAGTGATAACGAATATATTAAAAATGTTTGATGGATAACTTGAATGTTGAAAAGAAATATTCACCACGTTAAATATGACAATACAATTGAGACGAGAATTGACAATAAATAGCAAATAAATTGGTGAATAACACGTTTCAAATTTCCAATTGCATCACAGAATATTTGCGGATCATTCTGGTGTAAATAACAATTAAGTTATTATCAATTGGAACAAAATTCCAAAAGTAATGGAAAGTCCAAGAAAACATCTGCGTCGGGGGCACTAAATGAAGCACAGGTACATATAAGTACACGGCGGACATACGATGCCTCACTCTCGTTACACGAATTCCATGCCATATCCTTTGGCATGATTAAGAGCAGAAGCAATTAACCTCAAAGACCTTTCAGCATTCCCCGTAAAGTTGAAACGATAAAAAAGATATTCACGATGCGATAAAGTGAGGACGAAAAATTAAATTCAAAATTTCAAGGTTGAACCTTTTATGTCACGACTTGACCAATTCAGCGAAGTCAAATGTGAATTAATTTGACTTGGTCCAACAATGTATCAGTTGCAGTGATAACGAATGTATTAAGAATGTTTGATGGATAACTTGAATGTTAAAATGAAATATTCACCACGTTAAAGATGACAATACAATCGAGACGAGAATTCACAATAAATAGCAAATAAATTGGTGTATGACACGTTTAAAATTTCCAATTGCATCACGGAATATTTTCGGATCATTCTGGTGTAAATAACAATTAAATTGAGACGAATTTATCCATCTTCAATAACAAGTGTTTGTCGTTTTTATCATAATCCTGTTGAACACAAATCTTAATTACACTGATAGCAATTATCTATAGTTCACCATGGATCCCGATTTAAACGGGACCCTACGCATCTATTGTGATCACGCTCGAGTTAACATGTTCGCGATTAATTCTTGTAATCAACCGGAACGACGCCGTGACTATATAAGAAGTTATGTTGCTGCGAATTATTAGTACGGACTTAATCCTATTCGGAGCCACAGCGACATGGAATTCTTTAGAAGACTGTTGAAAACTATTGGGACTTCTCTCAATCCAGATAAAAACGTCGACTTTATTTCAAATATGCCAGTAGAGATTGCTCATCACCTGCTTCGAATGCTGGACGCTCAGTCGCTGCTGAATGCATCGTATGTATCCCGAAAGTAGCTTAATGTCTGTAAAGGATGTTCTTGCTTAAAAAAGTTGGCGAGGCATCATATACGAATGCAGAGATACCAATTAAAACAGAATCCAAAAAGTAATGGAAAGTCCAAGAAAACATCTGCGTCGGGGGCGATAAATGTACCGCAGGTACCTGTAAGTACACGGCGGACATACGATGCCTCACTCTTGTTACACAAAATCCATGCCATATCCTCTGTCATGAATAAGAGCATAACTAATTCACCTTAAAGACCTTTAAACATTCCCCATAGAGTTAAAACGATAAAAGAGACAATCACGAAGCGATAAAGTGAGGACGAAAAATTAAATTCAAAATTTCAAGTTTGAACCTTTTATGTCTTGACTTGACCAATTGAGCAAAGTCAAATGTGAAATAACTTGACTTGGTCCAACAATGTGTTAGTTGCAGTGATAACGAATATATTGAAAATGTTTGATGGATAACTTGGATGTTGAAATGAAATATTCACCACGTCAAAAATGACAATACAATTAAAACGAGAATTGACAATAAATAGCAAATAAATTGGTGTATGACACGTTTAAAATTTCCAATTGCATCACGGAAAATTTTCGGATCATTCTGGTCTAAATAACAATTAAATTGAGACGAATTTATCCATCTTTAATAACAAGTGTTTATCGTTTTTATCATAATCCTGTTGAACACAAACCTTAATTACACAGATCGCAATTATCTATAGTTCACCATAGATCCCGGTTTAAACGGGAACCTACGCATCTATCGTGATCACGCCCGAGTTAACATGTTCGCGATTGGTTCTTGTAATCAACCGGAACGACGCCGTGACTATATAAGAAGTTAGGTTGCTGCGAATTATCAGTACGGACTTAATTCTATTCGGAGCAACAGCGACATGGAATTCTTTAGAAGAAGTTGAAAACCATTGGGACTTCTCTCAGTCCAGATAAAAACGTCGACTTTATTTCAAATATGCCAGTAGAGATTGCTTATCACCTGCTTCGAATGCTAGACGCCCAGTCGCTGCTGAATGCAGCGTATGTATCCCGAAAGTGGCTTAATGTCTGTAAAGGATGTTCTTGCTTGAAAAAGGCGGCGAGGCATCAAATACGAATGCAGAGATACTAATTGGAACAGAATCCCAAAAGTAATGGAAAGTCCAAGAAAACATCTGCGTCGGGGGCGATAAATGTACCGCAGGTACATGTAAGTACACGGCGGACATACGATGCCTCACTCTCGTTACACAAAATCCATGCCATATCCTTTGGCATGATTAAGAGCAGAACCAATTCACCTCAAAGACCTTTCAGCATTCCCCGTAAAGTTGAAACGATAAAAAAGATAATCACGATGCGATAAAGTGAGGACGAAAAATTAAATTCAAAATTTCAAGTTTGAACCTTTTATGTCACGACTTGACCAATTCAGGGAAGTCAAATGTGAATTAACTTGACTTGGTCCAACAATGTGTTCGTTGCAGTGATAACGAAAATATTTAAAATGTTTGATGGATAACTTGAATGTTGAAAAGAAATATTCACCACGTTAAAGATGACAATACAATTGAGACGAGAATTGACAATAAATAGCAAATAAATTGGTGAATAACACGTTTCAAATTTCCAATTGCATCACAGAATATTTGCGGATCATTCTGGTGTAAATAACAATTAAGTTATTATCAATTGAAACAAAATCCCAAAAGTAATGGAAAGTCCAAGAAAATATCTGCGTCGGGGGCACTAAATGTAGCACAGGTACATATAAGTACAAGGCGGACATACGATGCCTCACTGTCGTTACACGAATTCCATACCATATCCTTTGGCATGATTAAGAGCAGAAGCAATTCAGCTCAAAGACCTTTCAGCATTCCCCGTAAAGTTGAAACGATAAAAAAGATAATCACGATGCGATAAAGTGAGGACGAAAAATTAAATTCAAAATTTCAAGGTTGAACCTTTTATGTCACGACTTGACCAATTCAGCGAAGTCAAATGTGAATTAACTTGACTTGGTCCAACAATGTGTTAGTTGCAGTGATAACGAATATATTAAAAATGTTTCATGGATAACTTGGATGTTGAAATGAAATATTTACCACGTCAAAAATGACAATACAATTGAAACGAGAATTGACAATAAATAGCAAATAAATTGGTGTATGACACGTTTAAAATTTCCAATTGCATCACGGAATATTTTCGGATCATTCTGGTCTAAATAACAATTAAATTGAGACGAATTTATCCATCTTTAATAACAAGTGTTTATCGTTTTTATCATAATCCTGTTGAACACAAACCTTAATTACACAGATCGCAATTATCTATAGTTCACCATAGATCCCGGTTTAAACGGGAACCTACGCATCTATCGTGATCACGCCCGAGTTAACATGTTCGCGATTGGTTCTTGTAATCAACCGGAACGACGCCGTGACTATATAAGAAGTTAGGTTGCTGCGAATTATCAGTACGGACTTAATTCTATTCGGAGCAACAGCGACATGGAATTCTTTAGAAGAAGTTGAAAACCATTGGGACTTCTCTCAGTCCAGATAAAAACGTCGACTTTATTTCAAATATGCCAGTAGAGATTGCTCATCACCTGCTTCGAATGCTGGACGCCCAGTCGCTGCTGAATGCATCGTATGTATCCCGAAAGTAGCTCAATGTCTGTAAAGGATGTTCTTGCTTAAAAAAATTGGCGAGGCATCATATACGAATGCAGAGATACCAATTAAAACAGAATCCAAAAAGTAATGGAAAGTCCAAGAAAACATCTGCGTCGGGGGCGATAAATGTACCGCAGGTACCTGTAAGTACACGGCGGACATACGATGCCTCACTCTTGTTACACAAAATCCATGCCATATCCTCTGTCATGATTAAGAGCAGAAGCAATTCAGCTCAAAGACCTTTCAGCATTCCCCGTAAAGTTGAAACGATAACAAAGATAATCACGATGCGATAAAGTGAGGACGAAAAATTAAATTCAAAATTTCAAGGTTGAACCTTTTATGTCACGACTTGACCAATTCAGCGAAGTCAAATGTGAATTAACTTGACTTGGTCCAACAATGTGTTAGTTGCAGTGATAACGAATATATTAAAAATGTTTCATGGATAACTTGGATGTTGAAATGAAATATTTACCACGTCAAAAATGACAATACAATTGAAACGAGAATTGACAATAAATAGCAAATAAATTGGTGTATGACACGTTTAAAATTTCCAATTGCATCACGGAATATTTTCGGATCATTCTGGTCTAAATAACAATTAAATTGAGACGAATTTATCCATCTTTAATAACAAGTGTTTATCGTTTTTATCATAATCCTGTTGAACACAAACCTTAATTACACAGATCGCAATTATCTATAGTTCACCATAGATCCCGGTTTAAACGGGAACCTACGCATCTATCGTGATCACGCCCGAGTTAACATGTTCGCGATTGGTTCTTGTAATCAACCGGAACGACGCCGTGACTATATAAGAAGTTAGGTTGCTGCGAATTATCAGTACGGACTTAATTCTATTCGGAGCAACAGCGACATGGAATTCTTTAGAAGAAGTTGAAAACCATTGGGACTTCTCTCAGTCCAGATAAAAACGTCGACTTTATTTCAAATATGCCAGTAGAGATTGCTCATCACCTGCTTCGAATGCTGGACGCCCAGTCGCTGCTGAATGCAGCGTATGTATCCCGAAAGTGGCTTAATGTCTGTAAAGGATGTTCTTGCTTGAAAAAGGCGGCGAGGCATCAAATACGAATGCAGAGATACCAATTGGAACAGAATCCCAAAAGTAATGGAAAGTCCAAGAAAACATCTGCGTCGGGGGCGATAAATGTACCGCAGGTACATGTAAGTACACGGCGGACATTCGATGCCTCACTCTCGTTACACAAAATCCATGCCATATCCTCTGGCATGATTAAGAGCAGAACTCATTCACCTCAAAGACCTTTTAACATTCCCCGTAAAGTTCAAACGATGAAAAAGATAATCACGATGCGATAAAGTGAGGACGAAAAATTAAATTAAAAATTTCAAGTTTGAACCTTTTATGTCACGACTTGACTAATTCAGCGAAGTCAAATGTGAATTAACTTGACTTGGTCCAACAATGTGTTCGTTGCAGTGATAACGAATATATTAAAAATGTTTGATGGATAACTTGAATGTTGAAAAGAAATATTCACCACGTTAAATATGACAATACAATTGAGACGAGAATTGACAATAAATAGCAAATAAATTGGTGAATAACACGTTTCAAATTTCCAATTGCATCACAGAATATTTGCGGATCATTCTGGTGTAAATAACAATTAAGTTATTATCAATTGGAACAAAATTCCAAAAGTAATGGAAAGTCCAAGAAAACATCTGCGTCGGGGGCACTAAATGAAGCACAGGTACATATAAGTACACGGCGGACATACGATGCCTCACTCTCGTTACACGAATTCCATGCCATATCCTTTGGCATGATTAAGAGCAGAAGCAATTAACCTCAAAGACCTTTCAGCATTCCCCGTAAAGTTGAAACGATAAAAAAGATATTCACGATGCGATAAAGTGAGGACGAAAAATTAAATTCAAAATTTCAAGGTTGAACCTTTTATGTCACGACTTGACCAATTCAGCGAAGTCAAATGTGAATTAATTTGACTTGGTCCAACAATGTATCAGTTGCAGTGATAACGAATGTATTAAGAATGTTTGATGGATAACTTGAATGTTAAAATGAAATATTCACCACGTTAAAGATGACAATACAATCGAGACGAGAATTCACAATAAATAGCAAATAAATTGGTGTATGACACGTTTAAAATTTCCAATTGCATCACGGAATATTTTCGGATCATTCTGGTGTAAATAACAATTAAATTGAGACGAATTTATCCATCTTCAATAACAAGTGTTTGTCGTTTTTATCATAATCCTGTTGAACACAAATCTTAATTACACTGATAGCAATTATCTATAGTTCACCATGGATCCCGATTTAAACGGGACCCTACGCATCTATTGTGATCACGCTCGAGTTAACATGTTCGCGATTAATTCTTGTAATCAACCGGAACGACGCCGTGACTATATAAGAAGTTATGTTGCTGCGAATTATTAGTACGGACTTAATCCTATTCGGAGCCACAGCGACATGGAATTCTTTAGAAGACTGTTGAAAACTATTGGGACTTCTCTCAATCCAGATAAAAACGTCGACTTTATTTCAAATATGCCAGTAGAGATTGCTCATCACCTGCTTCGAATGCTGGACGCTCAGTCGCTGCTGAATGCATCGTATGTATCCCGAAAGTAGCTTAATGTCTGTAAAGGATGTTCTTGCTTAAAAAAGTTGGCGAGGCATCATATACGAATGCAGAGATACCAATTAAAACAGAATCCAAAAAGTAATGGAAAGTCCAAGAAAACATCTGCGTCGGGGGCGATAAATGTACCGCAGGTACCTGTAAGTACACGGCGGACATACGATGCCTCACTCTTGTTACACAAAATCCATGCCATATCCTCTGTCATGAATAAGAGCATAACTAATTCACCTTAAAGACCTTTAAACATTCCCCATAGAGTTAAAACGATAAAAGAGACAATCACGAAGCGATAAAGTGAGGACGAAAAATTAAATTCAAAATTTCAAGTTTGAACCTTTTATGTCTTGACTTGACCAATTGAGCAAAGTCAAATGTGAAATAACTTGACTTGGTCCAACAATGTGTTAGTTGCAGTGATAACGAATATATTGAAAATGTTTGATGGATAACTTGGATGTTGAAATGAAATATTCACCACGTCAAAAATGACAATACAATTAAAACGAGAATTGACAATAAATAGCAAATAAATTGGTGTATGACACGTTTAAAATTTCCAATTGCATCACGGAAAATTTTCGGATCATTCTGGTCTAAATAACAATTAAATTGAGACGAATTTATCCATCTTTAATAACAAGTGTTTATCGTTTTTATCATAATCCTGTTGAACACAAACCTTAATTACACAGATCGCAATTATCTATAGTTCACCATAGATCCCGGTTTAAACGGGAACCTACGCATCTATCGTGATCACGCCCGAGTTAACATGTTCGCGATTGGTTCTTGTAATCAACCGGAACGACGCCGTGACTATATAAGAAGTTAGGTTGCTGCGAATTATCAGTACGGACTTAATTCTATTCGGAGCAACAGCGACATGGAATTCTTTAGAAGAAGTTGAAAACCATTGGGACTTCTCTCAGTCCAGATAAAAACGTCGACTTTATTTCAAATATGCCAGTAGAGATTGCTTATCACCTGCTTCGAATGCTAGACGCCCAGTCGCTGCTGAAATGCAGCGTATGTATCCCGAAAGTGGCTTAATGTCTGTAAAGGATGTTCTTGCTTGAAAAAGGCGGCGAGGCATCAAATACGAATGCAGAGATACTAATTGGAACAGAATCCAAAAAGTAATGGAAAGTCCAAGAAAACATCTGCGTCGGGGGCGATAAATGTACCGCAGGTACATGTAAGTACACGGCGGACATACGATGCCTCACTCTCGTTACACAAAATCCATGCCATATCCTTTGGCATGATTAAGAGCAGAACCAATTCACCTCAAAGACCTTTCAGCATTCCCCGTAAAGTTGAAACGATAAAAAAGATAATCACGATGCGATAAAGTGAGGACGAAAAATTAAATTCAAAATTTCAAGTTTGAACCTTTTATGTCACGACTTGACCAATTCAGGGAAGTCAAATGTGAATTAACTTGACTTGGTCCAACAATGTGTTCGTTGCAGTGATAACGAAAATATTTAAAATGTTTGATGGATAACTTGAATGTTGAAAAGAAATATTCACCACGTTAAAGATGACAATACAATTGAGACGAGAATTGACAATAAATAGCAAATAAATTGGTGAATAACACGTTTCAAATTTCCAATTGCATCACAGAATATTTGCGGATCATTCTGGTGTAAATAACAATTAAGTTATTATCAATTGAAACAAAATCCCAAAAGTAATGGAAAGTCCAAGAAAATATCTGCGTCGGGGGCACTAAATGTAGCACAGGTACATATAAGTACAAGGCGGACATACGATGCCTCACTGTCGTTACACGAATTCCATACCATATCCTTTGGCATGATTAAGAGCAGAAGCAATTCAGCTCAAAGACCTTTCAGCATTCCCCGTAAAGTTGAAACGATAAAAAAGATAATCACGATGCGATAAAGTGAGGACGAAAAATTAAATTCAAAATTTCAAGGTTGAACCTTTTATGTCACGACTTGACCAATTCAGCGAAGTCAAATGTGAATTAACTTGACTTGGTCCAACAATGTGTTAGTTGCAGTGATAACGAATATATTAAAAATGTTTGATGGATAACTTGAATGTTGAAATGAAATATTCACCACGTTAAAGATGACAATACAATTGAGACGAGAATTCACAATAAATAGCAAGTAAATTGGTGTATGACACGTTTAAAATTTCCAATTATATCACGGAATATTTTCGGATCATTCTGGTGTAAATAACAATTAATCTGAGACGAATTTATCCATCTTTAATAACAAGTGTTTATCGTTTTTATCATAATCCTGTTGAACACAAACCTTAATTACACTGATAGCTATTATCTATAGTTCACCATGGATCCCGATTTAAACGGGACCCTACGCATCTATCGTGATCACGCCCTAGTTAACATGTTCGCGATTGGTTCTTGTAATCAACCGGAACGACGCCGTGACTATATAAGAAGTTATGTTGCTGCGAATTATTAGTACGGACTTAATCCTATTCGGAGCAACAGCGACATGGAATTTTTTAGAAGACTGTTGAAAACTATTGTGACTTCTCTCAATCCGATAAAAACGTCGACTTTATTTTAAATATGCCAGTAGAGATTGCTCATCACCTGCTTCGAATGCTGGACGCCCAGTCGCTGCTGAATGCAGCGTATGTATCCCGAAAGTGGCTTAATGTCTGTAAAGGATGTTCTTGCTTAAAAAAGGCGAGGCATCTAATACGAATGCAGAGATACCAATTGGAACAGAATCCCAAAAGTAATAGAAAGTCCAAGAAAACATCTGCGTCGGGGGCGATAAATGTACCGCAGGTACATGTAAGTACACGGCGGACATACGATGCCTCACTCTCGTTACACAAAATCCATGCTATATCCTCTGGCATGATTAAGAGCAGAACTCATTAACCTCAAAGACCTTTTAACATTCACCGTAAAGTTCAAACGATGAAAAAGATAATCACGATGCGATAAAGTGAGGACGAAAAATTAAATTAAAAATTTCAAGTTTGAACCTTTTATGTCACGACTTAACCAATTCAGCGAAGTCAAATGTGAATTAACTTGACTTGGTCCAACAATGTGTTCGTTGCAGTGATAACGAATATATTAAAAAGGTTTGATGGATAACTTGAATGTTGAAAAGAAATATTCACCACGTTAAAGATGACAATACAATTGAGACGAGAATTGACAATAAATAGCAAATAAATTGGTGAATAACACGTTTCAAATTTCCAATTGCATCACAGAATATTTGCGGATCATTCTGGTGTAAATAACAATTAAGTTATTATCAATTGGAACAAAATTCCAAAAGTAATGGAAAGTCCAAGAAAACATCTGCGTCGGGGGCACTAAATGTAGCACAGGTACATATAAGTACACGGCGGACATACGATGCCTCACTCTCGTTACACGAATTCCATGCCATATCCTTTGGCATGATTAAGAGCAGAAGCAATTAACCTCAAAGACCTTGAGCATTCCCCGTAAAGTTGAAACGATAAAAAAGATAATCACGATGCGATAAAGTGAGGACGAAAAATTAAATTCAAAATTTCAAGGTTGAACCTTTTATGTCACGACTTGACCAATTCAGCGAAGTCAAATGTGAATTAATTTGACTTGGTCCAACAATGTATTAGTTGCAGTGATAACGAATGTATTAAGAATGTTTGATGGATAACTTGAATGTTGAAATGAAATATTCACCACGTTAAAGATGACAATACAATTGAGACGAGAATTCACAATAAATAGCAAATAAATTGGTGTATGACACGTTTGAAATTTCCAATTGCATCACGGAATATTTTCGGCTCATTCTGGTGTAAATAACAATTAAATTGAGACGAATTTATCCATCTTCAATAAACGGGACCCTACGCATCTATTGTGATCACGCCCGAGTTAACATGTTCGGGATTGGTTCTTGTAATCAACCGGAACGACGCCGTGACTATATAAGAAGTTAGGTTGCTGCGGATTTTCAGTACGGACTTAATTCTATTCGGAGCAACAGCGACATGGAATTCTTTAGAAGACTGTTGAAAACTATTGGGACCTCTCTCAATCCAGATAAAAACGTCGACTTTATTTCAAATATGCCAGTAGAGATTGCTCATCACCTGCTTCGAATGCTGGACGCCCAGTCGCTGCTGAATGCATCGTATGTATCCCGAAAGTAGCTCAATGTCTGTAAAGGATGTTCTTGCTTAAAAAAGTTGGCGAGGCATCATATACGAATGCAGAGATACCAATTAAAACAGAATCCAAAAAGTAATGGAAAGTCCAAGAAAACATCTGCGTCGGGGGCGATAAATGTACCGCAGGTACCTGTAAGTACACGGCGGACATACCATGCCTCACTCTTGTTACACAAAATCCATGCCATATCCTCTGTCATGAATAAGAACATAATTAATTCACCTTAAAGACCTTTAAACATTCCCCATAGAGTTAAAACGATAAAAGAGACAATCACGAAGCGATAAAGTGAGGACGAAAAATTAAATTCAAAATTTCAAGTTTGAACCTTTTATGTCACGACTTGACTAATTCAGCGAAGTCAAATGTGAATTAACTTGACTTGGTCCAACAATGTGTTCGTTGCAGTGATAACGAATATATTAAAAATGTTTGATGGATAACTTGAATGTTGAAAAGAAATATTCACCACGTTAAATATGACAATACAATTGAGACGAGAATTGACAATAAATAGCAAATAAATTGGTGAATAACACGTTTCAAATTTCCAATTGCATCACAGAATATTTGCGGATCATTCTGGTGTAAATAACAATTAAGTTATTATCAATTGGAACAAAATTCCAAAAGTAATGGAAAGTCCAAGAAAACATCTGCGTCGGGGGCACTAAATGAAGCACAGGTACATATAAGTACACGGCGGACATACGATGCCTCACTCTCGTTACACGAATTCCATGCCATATCCTTTGGCATGATTAAGAGCAGAAGCAATTAACCTCAAAGACCTTTCAGCATTCCCCGTAAAGTTGAAACGATAAAAACGATAATCACGATGCGATAAAGTGAGGACGAAAAATTAAATTCAAAATTTCAAGGTTGAACCTTTTATGTCACGACTTGACCAATTCAGCGAAGTCAAATGTGAATTAATTTGACTTGGTCCAACAATGTATCAGTTGCAGTGATAACGAATGTATTAAGAATGTTTGATGGATAACGTGAATGTTAAAATGAAATATTCACCACGTTAAAGATGACAATACAATTGAGACGAGAATTCACAATAAATAGCAAATAAATTGGTGTATGACACGTTTAAAATTTCCAATTGCATCACGGAAGATTTTCGGATCATTCTGGTGTAAATAACAATTAAATTGAGACGAATTTATCCATCTTCAATAACAAGTGTTTGTCGTTTTTATCATAATCCTGTTGAACACAAATCTTAATTACACTGATAGCAATTATCTATAGTTCACCATGGATCCCGATTTAAACGGGACCCTACGCATCTATTGTGATCACGCTCGAGTTAACATGTTCGCGATTGGTTCTTGTAATCAACCGGAACGACGCCGTGACTATATAAGAAGTTATGTTGCTGCGAATTATTAGTACGGACTTAATCCTATTCGGAGCAACAGCGACATGGAATTTTTTAGAAGACTGTTGAAAACTATTACGACTTCTCTCAATCCAGATAAAAACGTCGACTTTATTTCAAATATGCCAGTAGAGATTGCTCATCACCTGCTTCGAATGCTGGACGCTCAGTCGCTGCTGAATGCATCGTATGTATCCCGAAAGTAGCTTAATGTCTGTAAAGGATGTTCTTGCTTAAAAAAGTTGGCGAGGCATCATATACGAATGCAGAGATACCAATTAAAACAGAATCCAAAAAGTAATGGAAAGTCCAAGAAAACATCTGCGTCGGGGGCGATAAATGTACCGCAGGTACCTGTAAGTACACGGCGGACATACGATGCCTCACTCTTGTTACACAAAATCCATGCCATATCCTTTGGCATGATTAAGAGCAGAAGCAATTAACCTCAAAGACCTTGAGCATTCCCCGTAAAGTTGAAACGATAAAAAAGATAATCACGATGCGATAAAGTGAGGACGAAAAATTAAATTCAAAATTTCAAGGTTGAACCTTTTATGTCACGACTTGACCAATTCAGCGAAGTCAAATGTGAATTAATTTGACTTGGTCCAACAATGTATTAGTTGCAGTGATAACGAATGTATTAAGAATGTTTGATGGATAACTTGAATGTTGAAATGAAATATTCACCACGTTAAAGATGACAATACAATTGAGACGAGAATTCACAATAAATAGCAAATAAATTGGTGTATGACACGTTTGAAATTTCCAATTGCATCACGGAATATTTTCGGATCATTCTGGTGTAAATAACAATTAAATTGAGACGAATTTATCCATCTTCAATAAACGGGACCCTACGCATCTATTGTGATCACGCCCGAGTTAACATGTTCGGGATTGGTTCTTGTAATCAACCGGAACGACGCCGTGACTATATAAGAAGTTAGGTTGCTGCGGATTTTCAGTACGGACTTAATTCTATTCGGAGCAACAGCGACATGGAATTCTTTAGAAGACTGTTGAAAACTATTAGGACCTCTCTCAATCCAGATAAAAACGTCGACTTTATTTCAAATATGCCAGTAGAGATTGCTCATCACCTGCTTCGAATGCTGGACGCCCAGTCGCTGCTGAATGCATCGTATGTATCCCGAAAGTAGCTCAATGTCTGTAAAGGATGTTCTTGCTTAAAAAAATTGGCGAGGCATCATATACGAATGCAGAGATACCAATTAAAACAGAATCCAAAAAGTAATGGAAAGTCCAAGAAAACATCTGCGTCGGGGGCGATAAATGTACCGCAGGTACCTGTAAGTACACGGCGGACATACGATGCCTCACTCTTGTTACACAAAATCCATGCCATATCCTCTGTCATGAATAAGAGCATAACTAATTCACCTTAAAGACCTTTAAACATTCCCCATAGAGTTAAAACGATAAAAGAGACAATCACGAAGCGATAAAGTGAGGACGAAAAATTAAATTCAAAATTTCAAGTTTGAACCTTTTATGTCTTGACTTGACCAATTGAGCAAAGTCAAATGTGAAATAACTTGACTTGGTCCAACAATGTGTTAGTTGCAGTGATAACGAATATATTGAAAATGTTTGATGGATAACTTGGATGTTGAAATGAAATATTCACCACGTCAAAAATGACAATACAATTAAAACGAGAATTGACAATAAATAGCAAATAAATTGGTGTATGACACGTTTAAAATTTCCAATTGCATCACGGAAAATTTTCGGATCATTCTGGTCTAAATAACAATTAAATTGAGACGAATTTATCCATCTTTAATAACAAGTGTTTATCGTTTTTATCATAATCCTGTTGAACACAAACCTTAATTACACTGATCGCAATTATCTAGAGTTCACCATGGATCCCGATTTAAACGGGAACCTACGCATTTATTGTGATCACGCCCGAGTTAACATGTTCGCGATTGGTTCTTGTAATCAACCGGAACGACGCCGTGACTATATAAGAAGTTAGGTTGCTGCGAATTATCAGTACGGACTTAATTCTATTCGGAGCAACAGCGACATGGAATTCTTTAGAAGACTGTTGAAAACTATTGGGACTTCTCTCAGTCCAGATGAAAACGTCGACTTTATTTCAAATATGCCAGTAGAGATTGCTCATTACCTGCGTCGAATGCTGGACGCCCAGTCGCTGCTGAATGCGGCGTTTATACGAATGCAGCGATACCAATTGGAACAGAATCCCGAAACTATTGGAAAGTCCAAGTAAACATCTGCGGCGGGGCGATAAATGTATCACAGGTACATATAAGTACACGGCGGACATACGATGCCTCACTCTCGTTACACAAAATCCATGCCATATCCTTTGCTATTAAGAGCAGAACCAATTCACCTCAAAGACCTTTCAACGATACCCGTAAAGTTGAAACGATAAAAAAGATAATCACGATGCGATAAAGTAAGGACGAAAAATTAAATTCAAAATTTCAAGTTTGAACCTTTAATGTCACGACTTGACCAATTCAGCGAAGTCAAATGTGAAATAACTTGACTTGGTCCAACGATGTGTTAGTTGCAGTGATAACGAATATATTAAAAATGTTTGATGGATAACTTGGATGTTGAAATGAAATATTTACCACGTCAAAAATGACAATACAATTGAAACGAGAATTGACAATAAATAGCAAGTAAATTGGTGTATGACACGTTTAAAATTTCCAATTGCATCACGGAATATTTTCGGATCATTCTGGTCTAAATAACAATTAAATTGAGACGAATTTATCCATCTTTAATAACAAGTGTTTATCGTTTTTATCATAATCCTGTTGAACACAAACCTTAATTACACAGATCGCAATTATCTATAGTTCACCATAGATCCCGGTTTAAACGGGAACCTACGCATCTATCGTGATCACGCCCGAGTTAACATGTTCGCGATTGGTTCTTGTAATCAACCGGAACGACGCCGTGACTATATAAGAAGTTAGGTTGCTGCGAATTATCAGTACGGACTTAATTCTATTCGGAGCAACAGCGACATGGAATTCTTTAGAAGAAGTTGAAAACCATTGGGACTTCTCTCAGTCCAGATAAAAACGTCGACTTTATTTCAAATATGCCAGTAGAGATTGCTCATCACCTGCTTCGAATGCTGGACGCCCAGTCGCTGCTGAATGCAGCGTATGTATCCCGAAAGTGGCTTAATGTCTGTAAAGGATGTTCTTGCTTGAAAAAGGCGGCGAGGCATCAAATACGAATGCAGAGATACCAATTGGAACAGAATCCCAAAAGTAATGGAAAGTCCAAGAAAACATCTGCGTCGGGGGCGATAAATGTACCGCAGGTACATGTAAGTACACGGCGGACATTCGATGCCTCACTCTCGTTACACAAAATCCATGCCATATCCTCTGGCATGATTAAGAGCAGAACTCATTCACCTCAAAGACCTTTTAACATTCCCCGTAAAGTTCAAACGATGAAAAAGATAATCACGATGCGATAAAGTGAGGACGAAAAATTAAATTAAAAATTTCAAGTTTGAACCTTTTATGTCACGACTTGACTAATTCAGCGAAGTCAAATGTGAATTAACTTGACTTGGTCCAACAATGTGTTCGTTGCAGTGATAACGAATATATTAAAAATGTTTGATGGATAACTTGAATGTTGAAAAGAAATATTCACCACGTTAAATATGACAATACAATTGAGACGAGAATTGACAATAAATAGCAAATAAATTGGTGAATAACACGTTTCAAATTTCCAATTGCATCACAGAATATTTGCGGATCATTCTGGTGTAAATAACAATTAAGTTATTATCAATTGGAACAAAATTCCAAAAGTAATGGAAAGTCCAAGAAAACATCTGCGTCGGGGGCACTAAATGAAGCACAGGTACATATAAGTACACGGCGGACATACGATGCCTCACTCTCGTTACACGAATTCCATGCCATATCCTTTGGCATGATTAAGAGCAGAAGCAATTAACCTCAAAGACCTTTCAGCATTCCCCGTAAAGTTGAAACGATAAAAAAGATAATCACGATGCGATAAAGTGAGGACGAAAAATTAAATTCAAAATTTCAAGGTTGAACCTTTTATGTCACGACTTGACCAATTCAGCGAAGTCAAATGTGAATTAATTTGACTTGGTCCAACAATGTATCAGTTGCAGTGATAACGAATGTATTAAGAATGTTTGATGGATAACTTGAATGTTAAAATGAAATATTCACCACGTTAAAGATGACAATACAATCGAGACGAGAATTCACAATAAATAGCAAATAAATTGGTGTATGACACGTTTAAAATTTCCAATTGCATCACGGAATATTTTCGGATCATTCTGGTGTAAATAACAATTAAATTGAGACGAATTTATCCATCTTCAATAACAAGTGTTTGTCGTTTTTATCATAATCCTGTTGAACACAAATCTTAATTACACTGATAGCAATTATCTATAGTTCACCATGGATCCCGATTTAAACGGGACCCTACGCATCTATTGTGATCACGCTCGAGTTAACATGTTCGCGATTAATTCTTGTAATCAACCGGAACGACGCCGTGACTATATAAGAAGTTATGTTGCTGCGAATTATTAGTACGGACTTAATCCTATTCGGAGCCACAGCGACATGGAATTCTTTAGAAGACTGTTGAAAACTATTGGGACTTCTCTCAATCCAGATAAAAACGTCGACTTTATTTCAAATATGCCAGTAGAGATTGCTCATCACCTGCTTCGAATGCTGGACGCTCAGTCGCTGCTGAATGCATCGTATGTATCCCGAAAGTAGCTTAAT
>CAWWDW010000188.1:0-16688 GCA_963942595.1 Cylloceria caligata | reverse complement strand
CTCGAAAATCTAGCTCGCGATACGGTCTATGCCGGGTCAATCTGAAGGTCAATCTGAAGGTCACGTACACGAAGCTTATAATAGTTCGATTTTTCCCACTTGAAAATCTCTTGACGTATGAAAGACAAAACCGAGCATACGAGTAAATCACCGACGAATCGATAAATAACGGATATCAATAAAATAAGATAAATAAATACAAAAAAAGAAAATAACAATAATAAAATAATTAACGTCAAACAAAAATAATAATCATCCATAAATTATTCAAATAAAAGATAACAAAAGTAACGAACGATTTATCACAGCAAGATACGCTTCGAACCGTACTAATCCATCGTGAACTTGTACAAAATGCGGGACGATGGCCGAACACGCACTACACAAGCTCGCAAAATAAAATAATGTCCAATATAATAAGAAAAATAAATAAAATAAAATAAGATGAATAAAATAATGTAAATCAATAAGTGTCAGTTATTCTGGGAAAATCCGCGACACGGCTTATAACATTCAAATCCCTCTCACACAATCGTACCACGGTATAATGTACTAACGCGCGCGCGGTTTTACAGCAAACGACTACCGAACAGTAACAAAAAAAAGAACGAAGTGACTTCTTCCCGGCTCTAACCGCCAAACGATCTCGATATTACACGCTGACAGACGCAATCGGTCCCAATACAAATTTATACTCTGTGCGAAGTATACAGAAATCACAGGTATAACCAAGCTCAAATAGACTTGTCAGTCAATAAAGGTAAGATGATGGCAAAAGACCGTGGAAGGAAAGAGAGCTCACCGGGACGATACAGCGTTGTTCCTTAACAATCCTCGATAATTCCACAGGAACGAAACGTCTCCAAATGGTTCACGGTATTTCCAAAATCGCCTCAAGATAGTCTTCTCTCGATTCTGTGCTCAATTCAGTTTTCCAAAAGGGATATTTCGGTAACTACGACTTGCCAATAGATCGTAGTAATACCAAAGGTAGAGCGGGACAATGATATGCTCAACGCTACGTCTTACTCGCTCGACAGTAACCGGGAAAAAGCCCCGAGGTCCTGCTGGCACGCGTGCCCGTGAACTATGATTCCCTCCCAACGAGCCGAACTCGGTTAATTGGGGGAATCGGTGTAGGACAATGACTGCGACTAGCGCCTCAACTGGACGACGCATAAATTAACAACAGATAATAAAGATGTGTAGCTCAGTCCGGCAGGTGAACCCCATGAGATAGATTGGTTAACGTAAGTAGATCAGATGGCCGAGGATAGATAGTAGCATATCGGCCGTAGATGAACGTCGAGCGGGACGGCTGTAGATCCCGACAGAAAGAAGTGGAAAATGTCCGTATCCTCTTTCCTTGGAAGGAGTGATTGGATCCCGAAGCCAGCAAAAGGTGCTTGTGGTGCTTTTCTCTTTCCTTCTCTCCGATCCTCCTATAGTTTCTTTCTATACATGTGTATATATATATATACTTGAGATTGTATTGACTTGGAAGTCATGGAATCTCTGCCCTGGAATCGAATATGTATTTTCCGTGATACTCTTTGATTTCATGCATCTATTGCAATTGAATTCATATGGAAATCTACCTGAACAATTAAAAGAGTGAGAAGACTGATAATTCGAGAAGGAAATTGTACGACGATCAGTACGAGCAAAGTCCGAACGAAGAGGCGCGTCGTTCAGCAATTGGCCACAAGAACATACCGGGCCATAGGGAAACGAGACGCCCAAGGCAATCATTGGCCACCAGTCTGTACGTTGCGAGCGAGCGGTCGACCGTTGCTACAGCCGAAGCGTCCGCGCTTCCCCCGCACATCGCCCCTACTGGTTCAGAGTCCATGGCGAAAGTAAACATTGCGCCGACGAATAAAGCTAAGTTCATACACTAATTACACTTATCGCGTCCAATCCTTCGCATACGAAAACCTGAATATTATTGATATGAATCTCGATTAGTTTGTAATTAAAAGCGGTTTCACTTTTGATATTAGAATTTATGTCATGTCATACATATCAAATTCCATTCTGATTAGAGCCAATGTGGCATTCGGTTAACTTTTACATGGAATTCATTGTTGTCAGGAAGCTTCTCAGAAAAAACTGTAGATTGATTGCCATTTGATGAATTCGTACCTATCGTGATATATATGTGTACTGTGATGACCAATGTTACCGATTTGTCTAGTATTTAGGATGTGAGATCATTATGTGTATGATCTGATTGGACTACCGTATTTCGACTATTGTGATAAGTATTATTTTTTAATTAAGGGGTCATACATGATTATGATTTACGGATGAATGATGCAAATTGCCTAATGCTTGAACATATACGAGCTCACAGGTTTGTGGGTACTTTTATAAAATAAATTTAATTAACAAAACCAGTACAGGATATCGGTGTATGGTCATTAACTGTATTTACCTCTTGAGCCCGAGATTAGCATAAGTTCTGATGAATAAAGGTGGATATTTTAATTCCAATTTTTAATAAATATATCTCTATTAATCGATAAACACTGAAATAAAGTAATTACAAAATAAAAATAGATATGGAAATCATGAAGAGTTGATAAAATTAACAGTGAATTATATATACATATATGGAAGTATAAGATATAAAAATAAATTTATTACAGTACATTCATTTTTTCTCTTTTTTTTTTTATGTGAATTATATACACATAATTTTATAAATTCCCCGAGCCTGAGCTATTAGTGCTCGATACAGGGTTTCAGCCTGTTTACATATATCAGCTGACTCCTTTATCCCTTTTGGACAATGTAGGTGATGAGGGAGCGCCTCTCGGTGACGACGTACGGCCCGATCCACTTAGGGGTCAGTTTGACTGACCGGCCTCGACGTACAGTTTCGTCGTGCAGGAGCACTCGGTCGCCAACCCTATACCCTCTTTCTATCGACCCATGGTCGTACGTCACTTTTGACTTGTCCTTTTCCACTCGGATATTGTCACGTGCGACGATCCACGAGGCGCGCAACCATTCCCTCAGTTACTGAGTATAATCGTATGCATAGGTACAGCGAGGCACTTGGCGGACGGCCGTCGGTAAGTCCGCGTTGCGACCAAACATCAGCGTATACGTGGGGATTCCGGTCCTCGTGTGCGGCGTGGTGTTGTACGTGAACATTGTGTTTGGTAACCACTCGTCCCATTTTCCCTGATCCTCATTTATGAAGTTTTTCAGGTATTCCGCAAGGGTTCAGTTCGATCCTTATAAAGCCCCATTAGACTGTGAGTGGTATGCTGTGATTTCTATTTTTTCTATTTTCAGTAAGCGGCATACCTCCTTGAATGTCATGCTGAAGAAATTGGTACCTTGGTCAGATAGAAGCCTTTCGGGCGTACCATACCGGCAAATAATTTCCTCGACCAGGGCCTTGGCCACAGTCGATGCCTCCTGATTCGGCACAGGCACTGCTGCACTGTACTTTGTAACGGCGTCCCGGAACGTGAGAATATACTTGTTCCCAGCTGCCGTCTCTGGTAGCAGTCCTACTATATCCACCGCCACCTTTTCGAACGATCGCGTTGGCGTATCGGTAAGGACCATTGGTGCTACGTGGCCTCTTAGTAATTTATTCTTTTGGCAGAGTTCACAGGCCGAAATATACCTTTCCAGTTCCTTTCTCATGCCAGGTCGATCGTATCTGGACCGGATCTGTTGCAGTGGCCTCTTGATACCCTCATGCCTTCCTATGGGGGTGTCATGGTATCCTCTTATGATTCTCAATCTATCTTCGACTGCAGGGCAGGCTACGCCACCGTCGCAGTCGCTACGCCTCGCTTCCTCAGCACTCTTATGCGGCGGGCAGTCCGAGGTGACTTGCCTTGGAGTGCCAACCGGTAGCTGCGCAGTTGCGCCGCCCGCCTTCTCGAACGGCCTTGCAGCGTTCTCTTTTCGTGGCTTTCCATGCCTGGCGGGTCGGCCATGCTGCGCTGCTCGCTCTTCATCCTTTTCTGTGGAGCTCGTTGCTTACCTTCTACTTGCGTTGCTCGGGCGCATGGTCTTCCCCTTCCCCGTCCGCACGATTCGCGGCGGGGCTTTGGGGATCGGTACAGCGACTTGCACGCACGCTGCGAGTCTTACTGTCCTCCTTCAACGCGTTGGCAGGCGTTGACTCTCACTTTGCCGCGTTGCTAGGCTTGCTCGAGGCATTATCGGCTCTCCTCTTTGACCGGTCGTTCGTACCCCTGAGTGCACTGTTCTTTTCGCTCTCATGGTATCTTTCTTTCCGTCTCACTTGTGCTCGTGAAGTAGCGTGTATGCGACTCAGAGCGCTTGCATTTGTATTTATTTTTTCGGCTTTATGCATTTTACCGAACCCAAGCCCCGATATCACATTCTTCCCAGGGAAGGTTTGCGATCCTAGGTCCTTCGATCCAACCTTAGAGGGTGCGCGATGTTGCACCATCTGCGTGCGCTGTCGCTTGTTCCCTCGTAGATGTAATACACTTCTGTTGTTACCGCTCGAGACGTTTGGTCCTCCTCTCCGTGTTCTCTGAGCTTACACGCAGTGTATTGACCTGGCGGCCACATACAGCCTTCGCTATCTCTGAAGGCTCGCGCGTCATCGCCGGCTGTTGCACTTCTCCGCCATGCTTAGGAACTTCCATACTCGCTGCGCGGCTATTGGTTTTTGACGGTGTGACACGGGAACTCGCTATGATGCCTCGGCTGAGTTCGCTTCTTATAGGTAGTCCGACAAATTTATTCTCTTTGACGGCATCCGTGTTAGACCCATTTCCAGATGGAAGCTTTATCTTTGTAAGCAGGCCTATGTATTTGCATGTGGCTGCAGTTCTACTGCGTGGTGACAAATATATTCTCTTCGCGCGGTCCCGTAGCGGTATGCAGTGCCCATACAACTTGGACATCACGCCATATAGGATATCCGCTTTATGCTGCTTGGTAAAGTCCATGCCAAGTAGTCCGTTGACCCTCAACGACACATTGTTCCGGACGATGTACAACCAATGCTTTACGTTCAAGGCAGGTGTCTCGAGCACAATCTTAGGTATTCCGAGAGGAGTGTACTTTTTGCCTGCAGGGAGTTACATGACATATACATGTCACGCGGAATATTCTTCCCAAACTTCGTGTCTGACTGGCTTTGACTATATTACGGCTATATGTACTCGTATCGATATAATATAACACGTTTGTTCTTTAATGATAATTAGAGGATATAGCGATACTCTCTAACAGCGATACTTTGTGCTCTCAAGTCGGAAGACGACTACGAAATTGGCCGCCGCGGCCAGCACCTCGCTCGATCCCGAACGCAGTCGGAGATAGCCGAAGCTAAAACGCGTCGTACGGTGGCTCTCTCTCTTCCTTGTTGTACGCGAAAAACCAA
The DNA here is from genome assembly GCA_963942595.1 of Cylloceria caligata. Lineage (NCBI taxonomy): Eukaryota > Metazoa > Arthropoda > Insecta > Hymenoptera > Ichneumonidae > Cylloceria > Cylloceria caligata. The sequence continues at coordinate 11,296 of CAWWDW010000188.1, read as the reverse complement.
CTACCTCAATACTACCGCCGTTTGAGCGTACATTTTAAACTGAGGTTATGTTTATTATTTCGCATAACTTCCTGAATCGATCACGTGGCAGCGCTTTAGTAAGAATATCAGCACGCTGTAATTCGAACGGAATATACATAACACTTATTTCGTTATTTTCCGATTTCTCGCGAATATAGTGGTACCTAATATCTATATGCTTTGTACGCCTGTGGTATACAGGATTTTTCACGAGGCGTATTGCGCTTTGGTTGTCCACATATAGGACTAGCTTGCGATCGCACGAGTATCCTAAATCACAGATTGATTTTCTTAGCCATATGGCCTCTTTGGTCGCTGTCGCAGCCGCTACATGTTCGGACTTTGTTGTGCTTAGCACGACTAATTTCTGCCTCTGTGAGGACCATGATACTGGCCCGTTTGACATACAGAATATGTATTGTTGCGGACCTTCGTGTTTCAATGTCGTTTGCATAATCTGCGTCTGAAAACCCCGTTAAATTTTTATCACTACCGCCGCTTTTGTGCTCGAGTCCGTAGTCTTTTGTTCCCTGTAAAGATGCGAAAATTCGCTTAATCGCACGCCAGTGCTCTGAACTGTGTTTGTTTAGAAACTTGCTCATATTATTGACCGCGTAGGCTATGTCTGGACGAGACACAGCTGCGAGGAAAACAAGGGAACCGATTGTCTCGCGGTAAGGCACAGTGTTTAGTGTCTCATCGTTTTCTTCGACTGGATACAAAATTACTTGTGGGTCGGCCGATACGCTTACGGGTTTTGCATCTCGCATCCCAAATTTACCTAGAATTTTGTCAACATACGCTCGTTGATGAATCGCAAGGGTTTTATTGACTCTATCTCGCTCGATCTGCATACCGACAAAGGAACTTGAGTCACCGATTTTTACTTTAAAAACTTCGCGAAATTGTCTCGCTGTGTGATTCAAGGTTGCCTCTGACTTTGCCGCAACAAGACCGTTGTCTACAAATGGGGCTCGGTACCCGGTTTCGCCGTTTACTTGTCCTACGAAAATACACTGATCCGCTTCGCTACACTTGAGATCGAACTGGCTTAGGGAACTCAGGAATTTCTTATTCCAGCACCGAGGTGCTTGCTTAAGCCCATACAGTGACTTGTTCAATTTGCACACCACTTTTCTCACTTCACTTTCTTTCGATTTTCAGCCCATCGGGGATCTCCACGAAGATATCTTTCTCTAATTCTAAATAGAGGAAGGCCGTCTGGACGTCAAATTGTAGCAGCTCGAGATCCTTCTCGGTTACTGCTGCGAAAAGTACTCGAAGTGAGTCGTATCGCACGACTGTTACAAATATCTCCGTAATCCACGAGCACACAGCCTGGCCTTGAATCGTTGAGTCTTCTTGTTTGGATCTTCTTTTATTTCAAAATCCCACTTGGAATCGATTGTTTTCATTTCTGGTGTTTTTGGCACGATTGTCCAGGTTTTGTTTGTATCGTGCGCTAGCAACTCTTTGTCGATAGCATGCGCCCACTGCGCGGCGCCAATGCTTCGTGTTGCCTCTTCAACCGTTGTAGGTATCTCGTATTCGGCAATATCAACCTCAAATTGATATCTCGCAGGTGGACGAATTGAGTCTCGATCTCGCAGTACTCGTTCTTGATTCACGAACGGTCTTTGAGATGGTTGTTGCTTTTCTTCTTCGTCTCGAGCTTCACGACCTCCATTATCGACCTCTTTTACCTCTTCATTTTGAGGGTTCTCTTGCTCGTCCGGATCGTTGCGTTCCGTGACTTCTTCCTGTTCAAGTCTCGGACTTGAGCACAGCAGCGTTCTTTAATGCTCTCAAACGGTTCATCGCAGGTCGTGGCAAGTGCGCTCATATTTACTCGGATAATGGTAGTAATTTCAAGGGCGCGAGTAACGAATTGCGTATATTTTACGAGCTTGTCGCCAAAGCGTCTCATCAAGAAAAAATCGAACGATATTGCGCCGATAACATCATACAATGGCTATTCATTCCTCCTTACTCTCCGCACATGGGGGGTTGTGGGAGGCAGGAATCAAGTCTATCAAGACTCATCTGAGAAAGACACTTGGCGAAACTCGTCTAACGTTCGAAGAGATGTACACGATCTTGACGCAGATCGAAGCGGCTTTAAACTCGCGACCGGTAACGCCGCTTTCGAGCGATTCCTCCGATCTCGGAGCCTTAACACCGGGTCATTTCTTGATCGGGGAGCCTCTGAACGCTATACCGCAGGTGAACTTTCTCGAAAGCTGCGTCTTTCAAGGCGGGCGATATGTTAGCGCGAGTCCGAACCGCAAGCGAGCGCGCGAGGAAATGGTACGCAACGCGGCCATGCGACGGTGTCACAAACAGAACGTGGTGTAAAATTGAGTTGAGTAAAAAAGATGGAATCGAAGCGACAATAGCAGACTTGCAAGCTCGTCGAAGAACATGTTAAACCAATCTCCTTATCGACAAAATTAAAGGTATTTGAGTATTGAAGTGTTGTGAAATAAAGTGCTTATCATTTCATGCCTTGTCATGTAAAATTCCTGCCTACAGTAAAGAGGTAGTGAACAATTAATAGTCTACCTAAGAAATTACGGTTTTTTACGGATAGTTTTCCTATAACCGAGGTGATTGAGGTAATAAAATTCATGTCATCAACATATTTTACTTTTAAAAATGATATCGATAAACAGGTATTTGGATTACCTATGGGTTCTCCCTTGGCACCAATATTATCAAATTTAGTAATGGCTGATTTGGAGGAGTCTTGTTTAAGTCAATTGAATTTTGATATTCCAATATATAAAAGATATGTTGATGATATTATTATAGCTCTACCAACTGCTTGTGTTCAATCCACTTTAGAAATTTTCAATAGAAATCACCAAAAATTAAAATTCACCTTAGAAGAAGAAATTGATGGTAAAATACCTTTTTTAGACATTTTACTAATTCAAAACTACAATTCGATAATTACAAATTGGTATAGAAAACCTACTTGGGCAGGACGATTCATACATTTTTTTTCACATCATCCAATACATCAAAAAAATACGATTGTGTACATGTTAGTAGATAGAGCTATTAAGCTTTCGCATCAATCTTTTCACAAACAAAATTTGGACTTAATTAGGAAAACGATGATAATTAATTGCTATCCAGCTCACTTAATAGATACACTTATACGCAATAGAATATCTTGCATTAATTGTCCATTGAATAATTAAGTAGAAAAGGTTTCCTTTGACACATCTAAGTTGTTAAATTTTCCTTACATCCAATCTATCTATCATCGACTGAATTCTCTATGTAAAAAGTTTAACTTTTCATTAGTAACTAATAATAAACATAATATCTCCTCAATTACAGGTTCCACAAAAGATAAAATCATAATTGATTTGAAATCAAATGTTGTGTACTCTAATAGTTGTGAAAATTGTGATTCAATATATGTTGGGCAGACCAAAAGATACTTAAAAACTAGAATTTATGTACATAAGAACAGTTTGAGACACCTTGACACACAGCACACTGCTTACGCGACTCATGTTATGGATTACAATCATAATTTCAAATTCAAAGAGGTCAAAATTTTAAATAACGAACAGAATTTATATAAAAGGTTAATTTTAGAAATGATACAAATTAGAAAACACGCGAAATCTGTAAACTATAGGACGGATATAAATAATTTAAGTGTTATTTACAATTCTGTAATCTAAATTGACACTCTAACAGACATCTACAAAATTATAGCTATAAGAATTATGTGAGACAATACAGAAGAATTATTTCATATCATCAGCTAGCTTCAATAACTGAATGTCATAAATACAGTATTTTGCTATATAACCGTCTTCCCTGTTTTCTGAAGGTGGCTCCTCAGTTAGTTTTCGTCTGGTCAGCTACAAACATGTAGCTACCTGAAATTCACAGTTGGGTTTATTTCTAATCGAAGGGATTTCGCTTAACGTGGGATCACAAAATTTCATTTATGACTTAAAATTGTTGTTTTTTTTTAATCAGTGGTAAATATAATTTATAATAATAATAACTAAAATGTATTATTATTATTATTGTTATCATCATCATCATCATCATCATCATCATCATCATCATCATCATCATCATCATCATCATCATCATCATCATCATCATCATCATCATCATCATCATCATCATCATCATCATCATCATCATCATCATCATCATCATCATCATCATCATCATCATCATCATCATCATCATCATCATCATCATCATCATCATCATCATCATCATCATCATCATCATCATCATCATCATCATCATCATCATCATCATCATCATCATCATCATCATCATCATCATCATCATCATCATCATCATCATCATCATCATCATCATCATCATCATCATCATCATCATCATCATCATCATCATCATCATCATCATCATCATCATCATCATCATCATCATCATCATCATCATCATCATCATCATCATCATCATCATCATCATCATCATCATCATCATCATCATCATCATCATCATCATCATCATCATCATCATCATCATCATCATCATCATCATCATCATCATCATCATCATCATCATCATCATCATCATCATCATCATCATCATCATCATCATCATCATCATCATCATCATCATCATCATCATCATCATCATCATCATCATCATCATCATCATCATCATCATCATCATCATCATCATCATCATCATCATCATCATCATCATCATCATCATCATCATCATCATCATCATCATCATCATCATCATCATCATCATCATCATCATCATCATCATCATCATCATCATCATCATCATCATCATCATCATCATCATCATCATCATCATCATCATCATCATCATCATCATCATCATCATCATCATCATCATCATCATCATCATCATCATCATCATCATCATCATCATCATCATCATCATCATCATCATCATCATCATCATCATCATCATCATCATCATCATCATCATCATCATCATCATCATCATCATCATCATCATCATCATCATCATCATCATCATCATCATCATCATCATCATCATCATCATCATCATCATCATCATCATCATCATCATCATCATCATCATCATCATCATCATCATCATCATCATCATCATCATCATCATCATCATCATCATCATCATCATCATCATCATCATCATCATCATCATCATCATCATCATCATCATCATCATCATCATCATCATCATCATCATCATCATCATCATCATCATCATCATCATCATTATTATTATTATTATTATTATTATTATTATTATTATTATTATTATTATTATTATTATTATTATTATTATTATTATTATTATTATTATTATTATTATTATTATTATTATTATTATTATTATTATTATTATTATTATTATTATTATTATTATTATTATTATTATTATTATTATTATTATTATTATTATTATTATTATTATTATTATTATTATTATTATTATTATTATTATTATTATTATTATTATTATTATTATTATTATTATTATTATTATTATTATTATTATTATTATTATTATTATTATTATTATTATTATTATTATTATTATTATTATTATTATTATTATTATTATTATTATTATTATTATTATTATTATTATTATTATTATTATTATTATTATTATTATTATTATTATTATTATTATTATTATTATTATTGTTATTATTATTATTATTAATTTTTTTTTTTTTTTTTCATACAAGGAGTTGCGGAATCCTTTTTACGGATATCCTCCAGTCTTTTGAACTGGGGGGGTATGTGGGACTCCCAAAAAAGTAGGCCTACCCACTAAACCGCCCTCTCCTTGTTGCCCTCCCCCAGACCAGGAACTATTTTGGTATTACTTCTGGCTGGGGGTTCTGTCCGTGTTCGTTCGTTCGTCTTGCTGTCTGTAACCTGTCGCGTCACGTCAGTCTGTCTGCTCGGTTAGGTGAGGCAGCCGTCTACGTTTTTTCGTCGCAGTATCGTCTCTGTATAGGTGGCAACTAGTTGCCACCATTCTGTCGAGTGGAGCATCACCTGAACAATGTTGTCCGGGGTGATGCTGCCAACAATCGTCTCCAGTTCCAGTCGGAGTCCTGTCCAGCGGTCGCACACAAAAAATGTGTGTTCCGCGTCGTCTCGTTCGTGTCCACAGTACTTACAGTCTGGCGTCCGTACTCTGTCCATGTTATAAAGGTACCGTCTAAAGTAACCGTGTCCCGTCAGGAACTGGGTGATGTAAAAATTTACGTCCCCAAAATCCCTTTCGATCCACGGTCTCAGGTCCTTTATTAGTCGTCTTGTATTATTATTATTATTATTATTATTATTATTATTATTATTATTATTATTATTATTATTATTATTATTATTATTATTATTATTATTATTATTATTATTATTATTATTATTATTATTATTATTATTATTATTATTATTATTATTATTATTATTATTATTATTATTATTATTATTATTATTATTATTATTATTATTATTATTATTATTATTATTATTATTATTATTATTATTATTATTATTATTATTATTATTATTATTATTATTATTATTATTATTATTATTATTATTATAATTATTATTATTATATACAAGGAGTTGCGGAATCCTTTTTACGGATATCCCCCAGCCTTTTGAACTTGGGGGATATGTGGGACTCCCAAAAAAGTAGGCCTACCCACTAAACCGCCCTCTCCTTGTTGCCCTCCCCCAGACCAGGAACTATTTTCATATTACTTCTGGCTGGGGGTTCTGTCTGTTTTCGTCTGTTCGTCTTGCTGTCTGTAACTTGTAACGTCACGTCGGTCCGTCTGCTCGGTTAGGCGAGGCAGCCGTCTACGTTTTTTTTGTCGCAGTATCGTCTCTGTATAGGTGGCAACTAATTGTCACCATTCTGTTGAGTGGAGCATCACCTGAACAATGTTGTCCGGGGTGATGCTACCAACAATCGTCTGAAGTTCCAGTCGGGGTCCTGTCCAGCGGTCACACACAAAAAATGTGTGCGTCGTCTCGTTCGTGTCCGCAGTACTTACAGTTTGGCGTCCGTACTCTGTTCATGTTGTAAAGGTACCTTCGGAAGTAGCCGTGTCCGGTCAGGAGCTGGGTAACGTAAAAGTTCACGTCCCCAAACTTCCTTCCGATCCACGGTCTCAGGTCCTTTACAAGTCGTCTCGTCCAGTTGCCTGTACGTTCTTCTGTCCATCGGTCTTGCCAAGTCTGTATCGTCCAGTTGCGCTCCGCAATTGCCGCATCCTCCCGTCTTATGTCCGCGCTTTTCCCGTGGATCCTTTTTCGCTCGAAAGCTAGAAGGTCCACGGGGATTACGCCGGCCACCACCAAAACTGCTTGTGCAGAGACAGTTCGGTAGGAGCAGGCGATCCTCAGCGCACCCTGTCTTTGTACTGTCGTCATCGCGTGGCAGTATTTCTTTGTCTTCAGGGCATCTGCCCAGATCTCTGCGCCGTAAAGGAGGATCGAGTGGGCCGTCGCCATTAAAAGTCGTCTTTTCCCCGGTCTCGGTCCAGTCGTGTTTGCCATCAGGCGGCTTAAGGATGCTATCCTCTCGGCCGCCTTCTGAGCTGTTTTTTGTATGTGAGGCCAGAAGGTCATCTTTGTATCTAGAGTTACCCCGAGATACTTGACTTCCCCCCCGGCCGTGATTTCGTCCGTCCCGACCCACATGGGAAGTCTCGTCTGTATACGTCTTCTACTAAGGACCGTCAGTTCTGTCTTTTCTGTCGCGAGTTGTAGTCCGTGATCCGTCATCCAACGTCCCACTCGTCGCATCGTCTGGTTCAGTTTTAGCTGTGCCAGATCAGAGACCGCTCGGTGATCACCGCCGCCACGTCGTCAGCGTAAGCGACGAGGAGTACGCCGAGCGGCATTTCCAGCCTGAGCAAGCTGTCGTACAGTCCGTTCCAAAAATCTGGTCCCAGTATGGACCCATGTGCGACCCCGGCGGTGATTTGCCTCGTCACCGGTCCTTCAGTTGTCTCGTACGTAATCTGTCTGTTTTTCAGGTAGTCCCTCACCACCCGAGCCAAGTAAGCCGGAACCCCGAAGTTGCTTTTAAGCGCCTCCAGGATATCGACCCACCTAGCCGAGTTGAAGGCGTTCCTGACGTCCAAGGTTGCCAGCAGGACGATTGGTCGTGCTGCGTGGCAATGTCTGTCTAAGTCCAGGAAGGAGTCGACGACTTTTTGGATCGCTCCAATCGTCGATCGACCCTTCCTGAAGCCGAACTACAGGTCTGAAAGGCCTCCGCTGGTCTGTATCACGTCCGTCAGTCTTGGTCTCAGTAATTGTTCGTAGAGTTTACCCGTCGTGTCAAGTAAACTTAACGGCCGGTAGGCTGACGGCGTATTGGGGTCGCCCTTACCTTTGGGGATAAGAACTAGCCTCGCCGCCTTCCACCGGCCGCAGAACGTCCCCGTCGTCAAGCACGTGTTGTACAGGTCGAGAAATATCTCTGGCCTCAGGTTGACCATCAGCCGGATAATCTCCGCCGGTACTCCGTCCGGTCCTGGTGCCTTACCAGTCTTCATTGCGTTAGATGCGCTAGTGAGCTCTTCCGCCGTAAAGTTGGCGGCTGCCGGTGTGTCCGTGTCATCTTTAACGTCCGTCCGTATCGGGTGCGTAGGAAATAAGCCGTCGACGATCCGTCGTGCGGATTCGGCGTCTTTGAGTTCTGGTGGTACCCGGGCCCCTAGTTTACCAGTCACGATTTTGTAACCAGTACCCCAGGGATCCTGATCCACCTCCTCGCAGAGCCTCTTCCAGCAACGCGTCTTGCTGTCTCGTATCGCGCTCGTCAGTGCTTTTCGTGCTGTCTTATATTCGGCTTGGAGGTTATATTCAGCCCTCGTTACTAGTCGTCGGCTTGCCAAGCAGACTCTGCGCAGTTCGGCTGTTTCGTCCGTCCACCAGTATTGTGGCTGCCTGTTCTGTCGATGTCATCGTTTCGGCATTGTGCTGTTGCACAGCCGGTCCGTCAGTTTGGCCGTTTCGTCCACCAGTCTTTCCGCCCTTTGCCGGCCAGTCAGCTCAGGGGGAACTTTTGTTATCGGTGCTGGTGCTGCCACCAGCTCTTCCGAAAATTTTTGTACGTCGAGTTTGTTGAGGTTCCACCGCGGGGGGTGCTGGGTCCTCGTCCGTCTCGTCGCCGTTTGTCCTGCCACTTCGAGGACAATGTACTGGTGGTCGCTGGCCGTATAGCCGTCGAACACCCGCCATTGCCTTATCCGTGGCGATATTCCGTCCGATGTCATTGTGACGTCAGGGATGGAGTCTCCAAACCCCGGTCGTCTGTACGTCGGTATGTTTCCTGTATTGGCTACTACCAGGTCCAGCCTTGCAGCCATCTCCAGCAGTAATCGTCCACGTTTGTTCGTTGTTGTCATTCCCCACTCGATCGCTCGCGCGTTGAAGTCGCCCCCGATAAAAACGTCTCCAGGCAGATCCCTGATTCCGTCCTCCAGGAGCGCTACTTTTCTCTCGAAATCCACCGCGGCGCAGTTGGGTGTCAGGTAGACGCTGGCGTACGTGACAGCGCCGACCCTTTCCCAGACGTAATCGTCCCCGACACCGCAGTTAGTTATTCGAGATTGGGCAGCGCCTCTTACCCAGATAGCTGTGGTCTCCGTCTTGTTCGTAATGTACGTTTGTGTCGTTCTTCTCCTGTACCGTTTGCACAGGATCAGAATGTCAGTGTCAAGTTCGTCAGCTATCTGTGGTAGTAGCATGTCTGCTGTCCTACTCCTGTTCAGGTTTCCCTGAACTATTCTGTCCGTCTTCCGGCCTGCTTCCTGCACTCCTCCAGCGCAGCCCGGAATACCGCACACCTTCCGGTTCCCGCAAGGTGCGCTACGTCCCCGTGCCCCGCCTCAGAACACAGAGGGCAAGCCGTCTACAGTCCGTCGCGTAATGTCCCGTCTCGCCGCATTTCCTGCAGCTCTTTGTCCGATCGGTGTTCGTGCAGTTCGTCTTTGTGTGTCCGTAGCCCAGGCACTTGTACAATTTGGTCACCGTCAATCGTTGTCGTAGTCGGCATCGCACCTATCCTATCCCGATCCGGCTTCGGTCCAGCAGCACCTCGGGTTCCCGCGACTCGAGGTCGCAGACCGCCATGTATTGCTCAGCCTGGTTCGGGCCGAAGATATGGACACCAAAGTCGCCGCCTCGTCCCGTCTCTCGTCTCAGCGCTCGTATCACGTCTTCCGCGGTGGTAACGCAGTCCAGGTCCATGATCTCCAGTTTCACCCTGGAGGTCACGGTTCTAACGCTGCCTGTGTCCCCGACCGCGTCCTGAAGTGTGCGCTGAAATTGTACTCGTCCGTCTGTGTCTGTCTGTATCTTGATGAGACACCGTCCGTCTTTGGTCTTCCTTAGAGCCGTCACCTGTACATGACTGCTCGTCGGGTCGACCATCGTCCTTATCTTCCGTACGATGTCCGAGTACCCGTCGTCTTTCCCAGGTTTGACCAGTACAGCCGTTCCCCTATGTTTGGGGGTCGGTACGTTCGTCTCGTCCGTCTTGTTTTTCGGTTCCATCGTTTTTTTTTTCTTTTTTTGTTTCGTCACGGTTGTCCAGGCTTCAGCCGCCTCCGTTCTCGGGGGTCGTTTCTTCCGGGCCTCTGGTGGGGTCTTTGTCGCTTCCCGTTTCCGTTTCATCGGTCACGTCGCTGGTTCCGATGTCTCCGTTTCTGTCTCTGTCAGGTCGTCTGCCATCACTCGTCCTTTCGAGGCTGTCCTGATTTGCATGCTTAGCGCAGCGTCAGCGGCCTTAAAAATCGTCTTAATGCCGGTTTTTACCGCCATATTCATATTTTTCTGTATTGCCGCTGCCTCGGCCATTTTCGTCGCGGTCTCATGAATGAGTTGTAATAACTCTGTCAAATCGGGTTCGTTCTTATTGTCATCGTCGAATGAGGAGGTTTCAGGTTCTTCTCGATGCCTCCTTATATTTCCGATGACAGGTTTTACCTTCTTCCATGGGTGGCGGTGTCGTTTCTCTCTTTCTGAATCTTAATTTCTTTTTCTTCTGATGTAGAGATCGATCTTCCGTGCCTGTTGACGAACATGAGTGAAGTATACTTCTCTTTTTTAGGTTGACACTTTCGGTCACGTTCGTCAAGCTATCATCGTTCGACTCTCCCCCGATATTGTCCGTCGCGAGTTCTCCGATTGTCCTGAGCTCCTCCTCGGTCGATGTTTTTTCCAACTCCTTCTTCTGCTTAGGTTTTATTTCT
>CAWWDW010000187.1:27500-30851 GCA_963942595.1 Cylloceria caligata | reverse complement strand
GAGTCTCATCTGGTAAAGCGAATGATTAGAGGCCTTGGGGCCGAAACGACCTCAACCTATTCTCAAACTTTAAATGGGTGAGATCTCTGGCTTGCTCGAACGGTGAAGCCACGAGATTTCGGATCAGAGTGCCAAGTGGGCCAATTTTGGTAAGCAGAACTGGCGCTGTGGGATGAACCAAACGCAGAGTTAAGGCGCCTAAGTCGACGCTTATGGGATACCATGAAAGGCGTTGGTTGCTTAAGACAGCAGGACGGTGGCCATGGAAGTCGGAATCCGCTAAGGAGTGTGTAACAACTCACCTGCCGAAGCAACTAGCCCTGAAAATGGATGGCGCTGAAGCGTCGCGCCTATACTCTGCCGTCAGTGGCAAGTGAGGCGGAGAATTTATTCTCCGTCATGAAGCCCTGACGAGTAGGAGGGTCGCGGCGGTGTGCGCAGAAGGGTCTGGGCGTGAGCCTGCCTGGAGCCGCCGTCGGTGCAGATCTTGGTGGTAGTAGCAAATACTCCAGCGAGGCCCTGGAGGACTGACGTGGAGAAGGGTTTCGTGTGAACAGCCGTTGCACACGAGTCAGTCGATCCTAAGCCCTAGGAGAAATCCTATGTTGATGACGGTGTTTGAGTCACAGAGAAAAGTAATATCTTATTACGTGTCACACCCGTCGGGCGAAAGGGAATCCGGTTCCTATTCCGGAACCCGGCAGCGGAACCGTATACAATTCGGGCCCTCGCAAGAGAGTTCGTCGGGGTAACCCAAAATGACCTGGAGACGCCGTCGGGAGATCCGGGAAGAGTTTTCTTTTCTGCATAAGCGTTCGAGTTCCCTGGAAACCTCTAGCAGGGAGATAGGGTTTGGAACGCGAAGAGCACCGCAGTTGCGGCGGTGTCCGGATCTTCCCCTCGGACCTTGAAAATCCAGGAGAGGGCCACGTGGAGGTGTCGCGCCGGTTCGTACCCATATCCGCAGCAGGTCTCCAAGGTAAAGAGCCTCTAGTCGATAGACTAATGTAGGTAAGGGAAGTCGGCAAATTGGATCCGTAACTTCGGAATAAGGATTGGCTCTGAGGAGCGGGGCGCGTCGGGCTTGTTAGGGAAGCGGGTTTGGCTAACGTGCCGGGCCTGGGCGAGGTGAACGATGGGAATCTCTTCACGGGGATTTCCGTTGGAGATCCGAGCTCGGTCCCGTGCCTTGGCCTCCCGCGGATCTTCCTTGCTGCGAGGCTTCCTTGGCGGCTTCGGTCGTCTTGGTCGTCCTCTTCGGCCGCCATTCAACGCTCAGCTCAGAACTGGCACGGACTAGGGGAATCCGACTGTCTAATTAAAACAAAGCATTGCGATGGCCCTCGCGGGTGTTGACGCAATGTGATTTCTGCCCAGTGCTCTGAATGTCAACGTGAAGAAATTCAAGCAAGCGCGGGTAAACGGCGGGAGTAACTATGACTCTCTTTATTTTTCGCGCATTTTTCCACTGAGACTTACCAAAGCGATTAGCGTGTTCATAGCGGCTGTATTAGTGTGCTCATAGATATTGTGTGGTGGTCCTGCCTCCCCGTGGCGAAGCTGGAAACCCAACTATTTATAGTAGGGGCAAAAAGGACCTCCTTAGGCTAAGATCTAGTCATAAGTTTACCACTTAGCCTAATTTTAAAATAAAATAACATAAAATAAAATAAAATAATTAAGTAATCTTTCTCTTTGACATCTCTTATTCTCTTATTTTAAATCTCTATTTAATCTCTTTTTCTAATTGTCGATTTTATTTTTAATTATTTGCTCGTTTTTAATTATTTACTTGTTACTATTTTGTTTATCTTATTTTATTTATCTTTTCCCACTGGGATTTTAACTCCATATAGTGAGTCGTACACAATTGTAGGAGACAAAAACTTACCAATTTTACAAATCAGACGAGTGATTTTACCGACTGAACTCCTGCTACATTAAATTCAAAGTCTGTTCGGCTACAAACCGGACAAGATGGTGAGGTGCATATGCGGAAAAGATTTTGTCTCTGAACAAGGAATAAAATCTCATATTCGAAAGAGATACTGTAAAGGTCCGGACCCAAGCCATGAAAACAAATGTCAATATTGTAATCGAATATTTCCAACCTTTATTGGTCTCAGACAACACATAAGACAGGCACATCCTTCTGAATATAACAATGAACTTGAAACCCAAGTAGAAAACCCAATTAGAAGTGCATCGCGATGGACTGACGAAGACTGCATTCAAATGGCACATCTTGAAATACAGTACACCGGACGTCATATAAACAAACACTTACTATCTCTTATGCCAAATCGAACACTTGACGCAATAAAGTCACGACGTTTAAAGTCAGATTATAAAGACCTTATCATAGAGCTCAAGTCGGGTGCACACACTGTAGAAGATATTGAAGAAGAAGTCTTTGGCGAAGAGAACTTAATAGAACATGCGGAACCTACCAATGGTGTCGAGAATGAATCTACACGGAACACTCTACCAAATGATCGCTATCCACTTGCAATCATGGAAGAGACACTTGTCAACGTTGCGCATTTCATTAACGTCTCGAACACGTCTGCAGAGCCACGACATAACACCTATGATCTTTTTAGCTCTACTATTAACAGCAGTAATGATCAACACATTTCCATAAACGACAACTTTGATCAATTACGTGGGAGCACCCGATTACAACCGTGCAGAAACTCCAATAACTTAACGATAATCCACCATCAATCAGCAATGAACCATGAAGACATTACTGATACCTCCCAGCTTAATCCTGAAGCGATTCCTTTCTCCCCAGCACAGACACAATCGGAGAGTATGGCACATACGCTTCCGCAAGATAATATCGCCGATGAAGACCCAGTTCGAAGATTCGTGTCACAATACATCGCCCAATCGATAAGTTGGGATAGGCACGATGATACATTAATAAACACGTTCAACGAAAAACACACACTAGTCCGAGAGCGAGTACAGGCTCTCAATAATTGGCTTGACAACATCTACCCTAAACCTAAAAATATTAACAATCAAAGAAATAAAAATACTCAAAGAAAAAGAAAAGGGAAAAAGGGTCAAAATAAAAGATCAGATATAATAGAAACCCGACCATACAAAAAAGGACAAAATAGAGCCATGCAATATAAAAAAACCCAGGAATTATATAAAAAAAAACCGTTCAGAACTAGCAACATGCATATTAGACGACATACCAATAAATAAAAACAATCAACACCCACCATTCAATACTTTAGTAGAAAAATTTAAAACTATCTTCTCGGACAAATCACCGGATGACAATTACCCCATTTTAGATCACAAACAAAGAATTAATACCATCTATGACGCTAT
>CAWWDW010000187.1:15000-22500 GCA_963942595.1 Cylloceria caligata | reverse complement strand
TACTTTTGTCGAAGCAATGCGCGTGGAATAATGAAAGATTTTATTTTTTAATTTTTCTTCCACAAGTTCTTCCTACTCTTCTTCTACGTACTTTTGTCGAAGCAATGCGCGTGGAATATATGGAAATTTAAATTAAATTTCTTTTTTTTTTTTCACAAGTGTTCTTCTCGAAGCAATGCGCGTGGAATAATGAGAATTTTTATTTTTTCATTTTCTTTCGACAAGTAGTTAGTTCTTCGTCTTCTTCTTCTACGTACTTTTGTCGAAGCAATGCGCGTGGAATAATGAAAGATTTTATTTTTTAATTTTTCTTCCACAAGTTCTTCCTACTCTTCTTCTACGTACTTTTGTCGAAGCAATGCGCGTGGAATATATGGAAATTTAAATTAAATTTCTTTTTTTTTTTTCACAAGTGTTCTTCTCGAAGCAATGCGCGTGGAATAATGAGAATTTTTATTTTTTCATTTTCTTTCGACAAGTAGTTAGTTCTTCGTCTTCTTCTTCTACGTACTTTTGTCGAAGCAATGCGCGTGGAATAATGAAAGATTTTATTTTTAAATTTTTTTTCCACAAGTTCTTCCTACTCTTCTTCTACGTACTTTTGTCGAAGCAATGCGCGTGGAATATATGGAAATTTAAATTAAATTTCTTTTTTTTTTTCACAAGTGTTCTTCTCGAAGCAATGCGCGTGGAATAATGAAAATTTTTATTCTTTCATTTTTTTTTCGACAAGTTCTTCTTCTTCTTATTCTTCTACTACTACGTGCTTGTCGAAGCAATGCGCGTGGAATATATATGGAAATTAAATTAAATTTCATTTTTTTTTCCACAAGTGTTCTTCTCGTAGCAATGCGCGTGGAATAATGAAAATTTTTATTTTTTCATTTTTTTTCGACAAGTAGTTCTTCGTCTTCTTCTACGTACTTTTGTCGAAGCAATGCGCGTGGAATATATGGAAATTAAATTATTTCAATTTTTTTTCCACAAGTATTCTTCTCGAAGCAATGCGCGTGGAATAAATGAAATTCAATTGTCGCATTTTTTTTCACAAGTTTCTCTTCTTCGTTTATCGAAGCAACGTGCGTGGAATAAATAACAAACATTAATTCTTTTAATTTTGTTTTTCCCAAGTACACTTTTACGATTAACGAAGCAATGCGCGTGCAAGAATTTCATATTTTTTTCTTAAACGACGATGCAAGCAATGCGCGTGGATGGAGGTTATTATCTTTTGTTTTATTCAAAGCGGACAGAAGCAATCCGCGATAAAGAGAATATCATGTACGACGCTCTTCGCGGGGGCTAAAAATACAAGTGGAAGGAAAATTAAATTTTTTTGCCCAAAAACAAAAATTCCGATCGGTCTACGAGTGGAATTTTTTTTTTTTTTTTTCGTCGAAAATCAAGATTCCGATCGGTCTACGAGTGAAAGAAAAATTAAAGTTTTTCGTCGAAAATCAAGATTCCGATCGGTCTACGAGTGGAATAATAATTTAATTTTTTCGTCGAAAATCAAGATTCCGATCGGTTTACGAGTGAAAGAAAAATTTAATTTTTTCGTCGAAAACCAAGATTCCGATCGGTCTACGAGTGGAATAAAAATTTAATTTTTTCGTCAAAGTCCGAGATTCCGATCGGTCTACGAGTGGAATAAAAATTTAATTTTTTCGTCGAAAACCAAGATTCCGATCGGTCTACGAGTGGAGAAAATTTTTTCTCATTTCGTCAAAGTCCGAGATTCCGATCGGTCTACGAGTGGAATTAAAATTTAATTTTTTCGTCGAAAACCAAGATTCCGATCGGTCTACGAGTGGAATTAAAATTTAATTTTTTCGTCGAAAACCAAGATTCTGATCGGTCTACGAGTGGAGAAAATTCTTTCTTATCTCGTCAAAGTCCGAGATTCCGATCGGTCTACGAGTGGAATTAAAATTTAATTTTTTCGTCGAAAACCAAGATTCTGATCGGTCTACGAGTGGAGAAAATTTTTTCTCATTTCGTCAAAGTCCGAGATTCCGATCGGTCTACGAGTGGAATTAAAATTTAATTTTTTCGTCGAAAACCAAGATTCCGATCGGTCTACGAGTGGAGAAAATTTTTTCTCATTTCGTCAAAGTCCGAGATTCCGATCGGTCTACGAGTGGAATTAAAATTTAATTTTTTCGTCGAAAACCAAGATTCTGATCGGTCTACGAGTGGAGAAAATTTTTTCTCATTTCGTCAAAGTCCGAGATTCCGATCGGTCTACGAGTGGAATAAAAATTTAATTTTTTCGTCAAAGTCCGAGATTCCGATCGGTCTACGAGTGGAATTAAAATTTATTTTTTTCGTCGAAAACCAAGATTCTGATCGGTCTACGAGTGGAGAAAATTTTTTCTCATTTCGTCAAAGTCCGAGATTCCGATCGGTCTACGAGTGGAATAAAAATTTAATTTTTTCGTCGAAAACCAAGATTCCGATCGGTCTACGAGTGGAATAAAAATTTAATTTTTTCGTCGTAAACCAAGATTCTGATCGGTCTACGAGTGGAGAAAATTTTTTCTCATTTCGTCAAAGTCCGAGATTCCGATCGGTCTACGAGTGGAATTAAAATTTAATTTTTTCGTCGAAAACCAAGATTCCGATCGGTCTACGAGTGGAGAAAATTTTTTCTCATTTCGTCAAAGTCCGAGATTCCGATCGGTCTACGAGTGGAATAAAAATTTAATTTTTTCGTCGAAAACCAAGATTCCGATCGGTCTACGAGTGGAATAAAAATTTAATTTTTTCGTCAAAGTCCGAGATTCCGATCGGTCTACGAGTGGAATAAAAATTTAATTTTTTCGTCGAAAACCAAGATTCCGATCGGTCTACGAGTGGAGAAAATTTTTTCTCATTTCGTCAAAGTCCGAGATTCCGATCGGTCTACGAGTGGAATAAAAATTTAATTTTTTCGTCGAAAACCAAGATTCCGATCGGTCTACGAGTGGAGAAAATTTTTTCTCATTTCGTCAAAGTCCGAGATTCCGATCGGTCTACGAGTGGAATTAAAATTTAATTTTTTCGTCGAAAACCAAGATTCCGATCGGTCTACGAGTGGAATAAAAATTTAATTTTTTCGTCAAAGTCCGAGATTCCGATCGGTCTACGAGTGGAATAAAAATTTAATTTTTTCGTCGAAAACCAAGATTCCGATCGGTCTACGAGTGGAATTAAAATTTAATTTTTTCGTCGAAAACCAAGATTCTGATCGGTCTACGAGTGGAGAAAATTTTTTCTCATTTCGTCAAAGTCCGAGATTCCGATCGGTCTACGAGTGGAATTAAAATTTAATTTTTTCGTCGAAAACCAAGATTCCGATCGGTCTACGAGTGGAGAAAATTTTTTCTCATTTCGTCAAAGTCCGAGATTCCGATCGGTCTACGAGTGGAATAAAAATTTAATTTTTTCGTCGAAAACCAAGATTCCGATCGGTCTACGAGTGGAATAAAAATTTAATTTTTTCGTCAAAGTCCGAGATTCCGATCGGTCTACGAGTGGAATAAAAATTTAATTTTTTCGTCGTAAACCAAGATTCCGATCGGTCTACGAGTGGAGAAAATTTTTTCTTATTTCGTCAAAGTCCGAGATTCCGATCGGTCTACGAGTGGAATAAAAATTTAATTTTTTCGTCGAAAACCAAGATTCCGATCGGTCTACGAGTGGAGAAAATTTTTTTTCATTTCGTCAAAGTCCGAGATTCCGATCGGTCTACGAGTGGAATTAAAATTTAATTTTTTCGTCGAAAACCAAGATTCCGATCGGTCTACGAGTGGAGAAAATTTTTTCTCATTTCGTCAAAGTCCGAGATTCCGATCGGTCTACGAGTGGAATTAAAATTTAATTTTTTCGTCGAAAACCAAGATTCCGATCGGTCTACGAGTGGAATAAAAATTTAATTTTTTCGTCAAAGTCCGAGATTCCGATCGGTCTACGAGTGGAATAAAAATTTAATTTTTTCGTCGAAAACCAAGATTCCGATCGGTCTACGAGTGGAATTAAAATTTAATTTTTTCGTCGAAAACCAAGATTCTGATCGGTCTACGAGTGGAGAAAATTTTTTCTCATTTCGTCAAAGTCCGAGATTCCGATCGGTCTACGAGTGGAATTAAAATTTAATTTTTTCGTCGAAAACCAAGATTCCGATCGGTCTACGAGTGGAGAAAATTTTTTCTCATTTCGTCAAAGTCCGAGATTCCGATCGGTCTACGAGTGGAATAAAAATTTAATTTTTTCGTCGAAAACCAAGATTCCGATCGGTCTACGAGTGGAATAAAAATTTAATTTTTTCGTCAAAGTCCGAGATTCCGATCGGTCTACGAGTGGAATAAAAATTTAATTTTTTCGTCGTAAACCAAGATTCCGATCGGTCTACGAGTGGAGAAAATTTTTTCTTATTTCGTCAAAGTCCGAGATTCCGATCGGTCTACGAGTGGAATAAAAATTTAATTTTTTCGTCGAAAACCAAGATTCCGATCGGTCTACGAGTGGAATTAAAATTTAATTTTTTCGTCGAAAACCAAGATTCTGATCGGTCTACGAGTGGAGAAAATTTTTTCTCATTTCGTCAAAGTCCGAGATTCCGATCGGTCTACGAGTGGAATTAAAATTTAATTTTTTCGTCGAAAACCAAGATTCCGATCGGTCTACGAGTGGAGAAAATTTTTTCTCATTTCGTCAAAGTCCGAGATTCCGATCGGTCTACGAGTGGAATAAAAATTTAATTTTTTCGTCGAAAACCAAGATTCCGATCGGTCTACGAGTGGAATTAAAATTTAATTTTTTCGTCGAAAACCAAGATTCCGATCGGTCTACGAGTGGAGAAAATTTTTTCTCATTTCGTCAAAGTCCGAGATTCCGATCGGTCTACGAGTGGAATAAAAATTTAATTTTTTCGTCGAAAACCAAGATTCCGATCGGTCTACGAGTGGAATTAAAATTTATTTTTTTCGTCGAAAACCAAGATTCTGATCGGTCTACGAGTGGAGAAAATTTTTTCTCATTTCGTCAAAGTCCGAGATTCCGATCGGTCTACGAGTGGAATAAAAATTTAATTTTTTCGTCGAAAACCAAGATTCCGATCGGTCTACGAGTGGAATAAAAATTTAATTTTTTCGTCAAAGTCCGAGATTCCGATCGGTCTACGAGTGGAATAAAAATTTAATTTTTTCGTCGAAAACCAAGATTCCGATCGGTCTACGAGTGGAGAAAATTTTTTCTTATTTCGTCAAAGTCCGAGATTCCGATCGGTCTACGAGTGGAATAAAAATTTAATTTTTTCGTCGAAAACCAAGATTCCGATCGGTCTACGAGTGGAATAAAAATTTAATTTTTTCGTCAAAGTCCGAGATTCCGATCGGTCTACGAGTGGAATAAAAATTTAATTTTTTCGTCAAAGTCCGAGATTCCGATCGGTCTACGAGTGGAATAAAAATTTAATTTTTTCGTCGAAAACCAAGATTCCGATCGGTCTACGAGTGGAGAAAATTTTTTCTCATTTCGTCAAAGTCCGAGATTCCGATCGGTCTACGAGTGGAATTAAAATTTAATTTTTTCGTCGAAAACCAAGATTCCGATCGGTCTACGAGTGGAATAAAAATTTAATTTTTTCGTCAAAGTCCGAGATTCCGATCGGTCTACGAGTGGAATAAAAATTTAATTTTTTCGTCGAAAACCAAGATTCCGATCGGTCTACGAGTGGAGAAAATTTTTTCTCATTTCGTCAAAGTCCGAGATTCCGATCGGTCTACGAGTGGAATTAAAATTTAATTTTTTCGTCGAAAACCAAGATTCCGATCGGTCTACGAGTGGAATAAAAATTTAATTTTTTCGTCAAAGTCCGAGATTCCGATCGGTCTACGAGTGGAATAAAAATTTAATTTTTTCGTCGAAAACCAAGATTCCGATCGGTCTACGAGTGGAATTAAAATTTAATTTTTTCGTCGAAAACCAAGATTCTGATCGGTCTACGAGTGGAGAAAATTCTTTCTTATCTCGTCAAAGTCCGAGATTCCGATCGGTCTACGAGTGGAATTAAAATTTAATTTTTTCGTCGAAAACCAAGATTCTGATCGGTCTACGAGTGGAGAAAATTTTTTCTCATTTCGTCAAAGTCCGAGATTCCGATCGGTCTACGAGTGGAATTAAAATTTAATTTTTTCGTCGAAAACCAAGATTCCGATCGGTCTACGAGTGGAGAAAATTTTTTCTCATTTCGTCAAAGTCCGAGATTCCGATCGGTCTACGAGTGGAATTAAAATTTAATTTTTTCGTCGAAAACCAAGATTCCGATCGGTCTACGAGTGGAATAAAAATTTAATTTTTTCGTCAAAGTCCGAGATTCCGATCGGTCTACGAGTGGAATAAAAATTTAATTTTTTCGTCAAAGTCCGAGATTCCGATCGGTCTACGAGTGGAATAAAAATTTGATTTTTTCGTCAAAGTCCGAGATTCCGATCGGTCTACGAGTGGAATAAAAATTTAATTTTTTCGTCGAAAACCAAGATTCCGATCGGTCTACGAGTGGAATAAAAATTTAATTTTTTCGTCAAAGTCCGAGATTCCGATCGGTCTACGAGTGGAATAAAAATTTAATTTTTTCGTCGTAAACCAAGATTCTGATCGGTCTACGAGTGGAGAAAATTTTTTCTCATTTCGTCAAAGTCCGAGATTCCGATCGGTCTACGAGTGGAATTAAAATTTAATTTTTTCGTCGAAAACCAAGATTCCGATCGGTCTACGAGTGGAGAAAATTTTTTCTCATTTCGTCAAAGTCCGAGATTCCGATCGGTCTACGAGTGGAATAAAAATTTAATTTTTTCGTCGAAAACCAAGATTCCGATCGGTCTACGAGTGGAATAAAAATTTAATTTTTTCGTCAAAGTCCGAGATTCCGATCGGTCTACGAGTGGAATAAAAATTTAATTTTTTCGTCGAAAACCAAGATTCCGATCGGTCTACGAGTGGAGAAAATTTTTTCTCATTTCGTCAAAGTCCGAGATTCCGATCGGTCTACGAGTGGAATAAAAATTTAATTTTTTCGTCGAAAACCAAGATTCCGATCGGTCTACGAGTGGAGAAAATTTTTTCTCATTTCGTCAAAGTCCGAGATTCCGATCGGTCTACGAGTGGAATAAAAATTTAATTTTTTCGTCGAAAACCAAGATTCCGATCGGTCTACGAGTGGAATAAAAATTTAATTTTTTCGTCAAAGTCCGAGATTCCGATCGGTCTACGAGTGGAATAAAAATTTAATTTTTTCGTCGAAAACCAAGATTCCGATCGGTCTACGAGTGGAATTAAAATTTAATTTTTTCGTCGAAAACCAAGATTCTGATCGGTCTACGAGTGGAGAAAATTTTTTCTCATTTCGTCAAAGTCCGAGATTCCGATCGGTCTACGAGTGGAATTAAAATTTAATTTTTTCGTCGAAAACCAAGATTCCGATCGGTCTACGAGTGGAGAAAATTTTTTCTCATTTCG
>CAWWDW010000186.1:0-20145 GCA_963942595.1 Cylloceria caligata | reverse complement strand
GGTAAACTTTGCTGGTATATCATGCAGACTCGTGCTCGTTTGCCCGCAGACCATGTAAACCTTTATCCTTGGACGTATCCTATATGCCAGTCGGTAAACAATTTCGCAATACGAATCGCGCCTCGATCGGGAATTTCCTTATACATCGATAGAGCACGAACGTCTAACGCCTAATGCACAAGAATGGCGGATCAAGAGACAGCTTTACATTAATTACAATTACGATGTTCACCGGAAGTTACATTTTTTCATAGAGATGAGAGGTTTACGACGGTAATTAATCTCTAATTATTTGTTGTTGTTGGTATTATTAATCATTTTGTTGTTTTTCTTCTCGTTATAATTATATCCAAACACGATAAAAATCGTTATGGTAAGATGTAAATAATAACGAAAATAATAATAATAACAACGGATGGGTAATAAATGTCGAGAAACTATTGTACAAATAGTACAAATAATTTATTTCTGATATTAATTTGTATTCAGAGACGGAGAGAAGGGATCACCGTCGTTAGGAAATTCTCGTAAAATCTGTCTTTTCGAGAGATTGGAGAATCGGTGACACACGTGTTCGGTAGGTGTAGTCACCTCGTAGAGGAGCGCAACGTGATGCCAAGAAAGATACAGAGAAGGCTGATTAAGTTGTTGAAATGAGATACAGATAGAAACACAGCAGAGCTCGACAGTGAAGTAAATAACGAGAGGGGGTGGGAGAGACACGGCAACGCAACAGTTTAGAGTGAAGCGCGTTACGTCAGTGAAAGTGTTATGCCAATGTGGGCCGAGGCTAACCTGCTGCTGCTGCTGCTGCTGCTGCTGCTACGAGTTCTGTCTCTGTACTGCTGTTGCTGTTGCTCGCTCGTTCCCCTGAACGAACGATATACATGCGTACAATACAAACTTACTACGTGCCACAGGCTCGCATGTTCACGTATTTAGTCACGGAGCGAGGTGAGCCAGCGAGGGAATGGACTAAATGCGCGTGAATTATCGAGTACGGAGATCCGAATGAGCGACACACGTGCAGGAAGTCCTAGATTCGCAATACGGAAACAGCGAGTGAACGCGTTCCATGCGCCCGGCTGCGGGTTACCTGTTTCGTGCTTCAACGATGTATAAACACTCCAATTCAAGGATCAATCGAAACGTAGAAATACCGGGGGATATAACGAACCGCGCGATTTATTATTTTATCGAATGACTACGTCGTAAACTACAGCTTTTATTTGAATACAAGAACAGACGAATGACACAATGATAAATATGTTGTATTATATATGTATTAATTTAATTAAACATTCGATTAAATCCATTGAAAATTTATATTCCATTATTGAAATTAATAGTGCGATCTAAAGATTATTTATTAAGGTTTCGCTAATAAATGTTTGTAATAACAATCAGTGGAGTTATATTTTAATTGAAAATATAATAATGCGTTTCAATATTTTTCAACTAATTTTCACATTTGAAAAAATCTTTAAATTATATTATTATAGTTTGTATCGTAGTAATATAAGAATTTTTTTTTATATTTGGACTGGACGAATGACTTACTCTGGTCAATAACGTAGGCGTATTTGTAACTCATTGATTATTTTTTTTATCAAAAATATCTCTGTCACGATTTTATTTCAAATAATAATCTCGATCGTAATGCAACTCTTTTATATTACAACTCTGGCAAAAGTAAAAGAAAAAGACGCGTAAATTTGAAATTTTCACATTGTTTCCTCGTGATTCTCGTCAACTAACAGATTCTCATCTATGGGGAATGGTGATCTCAATTTTAACTTCCTCGTAGAGAAAGTGGTATTAAAATTTTTAATTTCATAAATCTTTCGATCGATTCTTATCCAATTCAAGAGCAAATATCCTTGTAACCAAATCAACCTGTATTCAATGTTTCAGTTTGATAGACGAAAATTTACAAAAGTTAGAGGGAAAATAGATTTTTTTTCGAAATATTACAAAAATTCATGTTCCTATAAAATTTCAACGACCAAATTTCAACTGCCAAACTGAATACCGAACAACCTGGTTTCCTAGATTATTCTTGTAGAAAGTTTTAACTCGATAGTTAAAAATTTACGAAAACCAGAGAGCGGACCTTTTTTTTTTTCTTTTTCTTCAAAAAATTGAAACAATGAATAAAATGTGACACCCGTATAGCGATTTCAGCGAAAACTGGAGCAAAGTGACGGGAATTGCAACCCGATCCGTGTGCAAAGTTTCAGGATGATCGAGTAATCCGTTCCCGTGATATATCCATTGCAATTTTAGAAACTTATTACACACAGACACGCGCGCGCGCGTGCGCACGTACACTCACGGACATTTTTCTAAATATGATTTTTCGACGTTTTGGGACTTTTTAAGGTGATGTCCCTTCGGTTGGTAACAAAAACTGTAATGCAAATTTGTCTGTCACGATTGATATTACGCACGAAAGAGATGAACGGTGAACCGCGATTCTCTCCATTCTACAAATCACCGTTTTTATTTTTTATCCGAAATATCATTCGTGGTGGAGAAATTTGCAATTGGAAAAATCTGCTATTTCTCTCACACGTATGACAATCTAAAAGAGAAAGACAACATGTAGCGCATCGCCTTAAGCACTCTGACATCAAAATCTCGAGAAAATGTTTTTTTTTTTTTCACGGAAACAGCTTCATCTACGAAGCAACCAAAAATAAATATCTTTGTCATGAAATAATTCTAATGTCATAATTAAGGTATCCCTCTCAACATCTCTGCCATTATTAAAATTCTTCGATTTACAAGTCTGCCAGTTTGAATATCTGTGACGTAACAATTGCCCGGCGTTGTAAGCTTGTAAGACCGATGGTGATTATGCTCTCGGGTAATACAGGAAACGCGCTATTCAAGTTCCGAGTGGAACGAAAGAAAACAGCAGTGTGTCGCTATATCCGAAAACACTTACAATCGGTATTGAACCATGAGACGAATCGTTACATGGTAGAGATGTCAATTTACATTGGTAGACTCGTATTGTCCGTAAAGATGTTCCAGGGGGGAGGGAGTTTACCTTAATAATCATAGAATTATTTCGTGGCAAAAATAATAATTTTTTCGCTTCTGGCAAAGATGTTTTCCGGAATTATATCGCGACTGAAATGATTTTTGGTAAATATAATAATATGTCGTATAAGTATAAGTATTACACGCATTAGAGTGGAGATAACGAGGATAAATATACGATTGAGCGTTACGTAGATCGTGCGGGTATAAGTTTCCGAGTGATGATACATGCAAGCGTGTCATGCACCTTTTGTCCTTTGACGGCGACGACGACAATGACGTTGAGTTATACATTTATGGATGCGCGCAACATGCATCTATGTATGAGTACGATAACTACCGGTGTAAATACAATATTCTATAGTAAATTATTGGGAGTTCGAGTTACAGTAGACATTGCTAAACACACATGTGACTCGCATGTGTGTACATCATGGAAATAAAATATATTTTAAAAATATCGTATTAATCGTGATAAAAAAAAAAATTTTTTTTCACGTTTATGTTATATACCATTACACTCATTATTATATATACGGGATAATATATTATTTATATAAGAAAAAAATATATTTTCTCATATATAAATTTTTTTGCTATGGGGATAACGTAACTTTACAACTTTCCTCGTATATTTATACGTCGAAGATGGATATATCATGTTAAACTGTAATACATTTAAAACCAAAAAAAAATACAACTTTAAAGAACTCTACCGAAATTATTTTCACCGGAAAAGCACTCTCGCCGTAATCTTTTCACGCTGCTCTTGAATTTTCTTTAAGTGGAGCCTCGCACCCTCTCGAGGCCATCTGCAAAACGCCCCAAGACATACGTATCGTCGAGTACCATGGAAAAGCATGCAGCTTCTATTTCTTGCTAGCCTCCGAGGATAATTACAGCTACGATGAGGATCGGCTCTTGAATACTCCTCAGCGTGAAATTGGAATCCTGAGGATCTGTTTCTGTAGGAAGTGAGAAGGTGGAAGTGTATTCTCGAGAATGAGATATTATGCGTCTATAGCGAGTAGCTCAAAGTGTGGAAGCGATCGTTTGTTCATTTATTCCACAAATAAAGTAATACGTTCATATTATATTCACCGACGCGTCAATTGTAAATATCCATTAAATGAACATTCGATGAGGTGGAGAGGTCGATATTAAAATTAAAACTTGTTTTTCTTTTTTATTTTTTTAATTTTAACGATAATTGAAATTGTGTGACACAATCGAAACTTGGAATGCGGAATCGAAACTTGAGATTCGTTCCGCGATGGACAGCTACTTCCGTTAGTTCCGTTGATATTCACAATTTCCCAGTTAATTATTCATACGAAGACATTTTTCGCGTCTAACTGTCGATCGATAATTCTTGCGGCGATAAATTTATCAAATAAATAAATGAATCAAATAATCTCTCCAGCGACTGCATCGTACGAGGCGAATCGAGATTAATCACGAGTGACTTCATAAGACAATATGCCGAGATTATTTTCGCCGCAATTACGTATGACGGATTGATTAAATGTTAATCGACGAATCTTAACAAATATATATGTTATACTTTCGAAAGGATGAGATAATGTTATCGAATTTTATTCAAGTCTCTTCGTTCAATCTAGAAAATCCTTTCTCCTTGAAGTAATCATTACAACTCCCCTTCAGACACAAAGAAAGAAAAGATTCAATTGATAAGAAGATTTCTCCCATTTCCGGGTATCTTCTTGGTAGTTTGAGCGAGATCGCGAATTGATATGATTGAGCGAAAGAGAGAGAGAGAGAGAGAGAGAGAGAGAGAGAGAGAGAGAGAGAGAGAGAGAGTGTGTGAGTGAGTGAGTGAGTGAGTAAGTGAGTGAGTGAGTGAGTGAGTGAGTGAGTGAGTGAGTGAGTGTGTGTGTGTGTGAGAGAGCGAGAGAGAGAGAGCATACGCGCGCAATCTTTATTGTTCGAAAAATACGATATAAAGATCGCTCGCGAGATTAATTATCAAATTGGGTCGAGTCGTTGAGCGACGAGGAGTCAAATTCTACAGATTACGTGCTTTATTTTTTCTCGTACACGCAGATCGTCGAGCAACGATTTCGTCGGCATCGAATAATCACTCGCATAATCGGTGATCCAAATGAAATATATTAACTACGAAAAAAAAAAAAAAAAAAAAAAAAAAAAAGTGAATAAAAATTCATTTTTAAATAATTAATCAATCGCTGTATCCGCGTCTCTCGCTTTAAAAAATATATTCCAATACTGATAGCAATATTAACGGAACCATTCGTAATCTCGAGCCTTTTCCGGATTCCCCGCTATCCGACGGCTCGTCATCGATCGCTTATCATAAAGAAATATTGGTCGTTACGACGGAATAAAGTCGCGAGACCGCGAGTGGTAGCTACGGCCGAGTATAAATTACAAATTGGGTCGTTGCCAGCACCAAGACACAAGTCCGAGAATACAAAGTTTCCTTATGCGATCGAATCTCGCTCGCCGATCTTTATCCCTCTCTCTCTCTCTCTCTCTCTCTCTCTCTCTCTCTCTCTCTCTCTCTCTCTCTTCGATTCTCTATCACGAGATAGTCTCCTTGATCCATATGCGTGTCTCACTCTGCATCGCGGCGGTACTATGCGGACGTGCGAGGGAAACTATAGTATTGAATAGGAGAAGAGCTATAGCGCACTATTACTACTGGTACTACTACTATTATTACTATCACTACTATCGGTATTACCACGACTACTACCATAAGAGTGGTATTCACAGCTCGAGCTCTCCCAGTCTCTGACTCGTTCCATTCTACACTCACGTGCGGTGGTGCACAATCTATCCATCCTCGTCCACGAGTCTATTAGCATCGAGCGTGTGCCGGAGGGCCTTGACACAGTGCGTGTCAAGCATAGCATGCGATAGCGGAAAGCGCAATCTATTTATCGGGATTTATCGACAATTTTGCGCTAACCGTTGATACACACGCTACATACATACATTGCCACGCTTCGATATACACGTACAGAAGTGATCGAGTGACGCGTATGCGAATATCGCGAGAATGCTTCGTGTATACCAAGTACCAAAGAAACCACATACCCATGGGTTTTACTCGGTGCTTAACTATATATGCAGTTATAGACACGCCGGACTATTAATACACCGGGAGATACAAGTTGATATATGTATATGTTTATTTTCCTGTACGGTGACGACCAGTATCGACTTACTTCGCTGGTTCACGCTCGTTTCAACCAAAATATTTACCCCTTTGCTTCCTTATGAACCTATGATTTCACGAAACAATATATCTTTCGAGACTGTTATATTAGAATATTCAAATTGGTTTCAATCGTTCAGAAAAGTCGTTGCGAAAAAGATGTGTGTGTGTGTGTGTGTGTGTGTGTGTGTGCGTGCGTGTGCGTGTGTGTGTGTGTGTGTGTGTGTGTGTGTGTGTGTGTGTGTGTGTGTGTGTGTGTGTGTGTGTGTGTGTGTGTAAAAAAAATTGGAAATATTCCCGACTGCAAAAATCTATAATGAACAGTACTTAAGCTTCAAAAAGTTTTCATATGACAATAAATCTAAAAAGGATTAAATAACTTGCGATTTCATTTTAGATAACTTTATATTTAAATTAGAATAATTTATTTACCACTGTCACTACAGTCGGAAGATGTCTTCTTTCGCGTTAGAAAACCTTCATATTGTATATAATTTTTCTTTTAAATTAGAATCGAGATGCCATCATGTTTCTTGACGTGTAAAAGACAGTTGTAATGCTCAGGAGACGTCTCCCGACTGTAGTGACAGCGGTAAATGAATTGTTCTAATTAAAGTATGAAGTTAACTAAAATTCCATTTTAAGTTATTTAATCTTTTTTAAATTTATTTTTAAACGAAACATTTTTAAAGCTAAAGCCCTGTTTATTATAATTTTTTGCAGTCGGGAGTTATTTACATTTTTTATTTTTTAAAAATGTCATAGTCTTTGAAGGTAGCTCAATGTGACTTTCTACAGCAATTATATAATTGCTAAAGAAAGCTTGTATAGTTAATACATTTTAAAAATAGCTAAATAATTTTTAATAACTCTATTTTATTTAATCGCTCAATCATTTTTCCACTCTTATATTATATTTATAATCGAAGCACCAAAGATCATTATAAAAGTATAATTGGTCATCATTTAAAATAATTTATCTTTATTTTATCATTCAATTTTTCACTCGTTTATTTATAATTAAATTAAGAAACGCAATTAGAATATTGCATTGCATTATTATTAATTTCTAGCTGTTAACGACGTCTCTGATGATGTACAACAAAGTTATTAAAATTTACATGCTGTTGAATAAAACATAAATACAAATATTGACTGAATCCCCCGTGTTTCTTCTCTCGCTCCACCGCGAGCACTCTGAAGTTAGGTACAGATAAACGATTATAGTTGGAACGACGGCCATGTTGTGACATTTCGATAATACAACCGTGCTTCTCATAAATTTCTTTAAAACGCTTTTATCATTCTAAAATCTCACCGAATATATACAATCCAGGACAAAAATGGAGGTTACGACGGTCAGCATCCGTTCACCCAGTTCCGTTAAGAAATCTTAAGCCTATTCGGTGAAAATCGCACGTATAGAAACTAGGTTGAAACTTGAGTTATAATTTCGCTTGTCAAGACTCTATCAGTCGCAAATTTGAAGCTATGGAGCTTAATATATTTAGACCGTGCGAGCTTAGCGATAGAGCGATAACAGATCTACCAATTGAGTCTACATAAAGTACACCGTAGTTGATGATTCAAGATACAGACATTGAAATTGGCGTTAGAATGCTATAGGTCTATACGAAATCTGCTAAAAGACGTATATTTTCTATGCTTAGCAACGTAGCAAATACGATATTTTCCCTTTAGTCTTATTCCGGCGTGTTTTCTGTATACACAATTAATACATCTGTTGCCGCGTTATCGCAGACACTTTTTGACACGGATAGTTCTTCATGATCGCACCTGTGTAAAAAAAAATATAGTTTGTGCTCGTTATAATTTTTATCGTTCCCATGTATATATTTTACTTCTGACAATTGTTTGTTTTGTGAGACAATAGCACAGTAGACTTCGGTAGACTTGTTTCTTCTCTTCTCTGTTAAAAGTTGAATCGCGTGTTATTTCAATGAAATAAATATTTTTGTTCGAGTAAATAAATATAATATTTATCATTATTTATTTATTTCAATGTTTGCGTTTATTGAAATTAAGTAAATCTTCTTTTCTGGATACATGAAATATTGTGAAAATCAATAAAAACTTTCGAATTTTTAACAACATTGTATTTTTGGTTTGACGAAATTAAAAAATTCACACGAAACTCGTTAATAACGCGAACAATCGATGGAAAATTTGTTTCATCAGTTATGCAATAAATTCTCATTATTGACATTTTCGTTACAAATATTAATATAAATATACCGAAGCTATGTCATTTTCGAAGACATTTGATTTTTTAAAAGATTTCTTTAGCACTCGATTGTCGTTAAATTAAAATTTTACAATTTTTTTTATTTACACAATAATTTATTATTATTATTTACCATTTTTTACCGAGCTTCCTCTATGAGAAAATCCAAAATAATTAACATACGTAGAAGGGGGTTTCTGAAAAATTGGAAAATAATAAGGAAACAATGCGGAAGAAACTAATTTGCTTTCTTCTTTTTTTTTGATCTCTTATCTAATTTTATTTATCGTTCTATCTTTGGATCAACGTTCGTAGTCAGTGCTACAGTCTTTAACCTTCTCGATTTTTCCTTCTCCATTGCCCTTTCTTTGGCTCATCTTATTCCTTCATCCACCCGCGAGTCCGGCGTAGCCGCCACAAACTCTTTTTCCTTTACGCCTCGAGGTGCGAGATATAAAGCCAGATACGAGAGAAAAAGTGGTCTAGACGATTCGAGATGGGGTTGCTCCCGCAGGTAGAAAGAAAGAAGGGAGCCGGAATAAAAGTATTGTAAGAATAAAGGGGTGATGGCTTGCCGAGGTTTCTCGAACTCGTGTTATTCTCCTCGGGAATAGAGAAGAAAAAAATTCACGTAGTACCTACAGTCAACACATAATAATAAATAAAAGAAAATACAAAATCCAGTAATTTTCATTCAAGTAGATGCAAATGACGTTATTACTTTCAAGTGTGAGAAAGACGAGTAAGTTACGTCCTCGATCTCGTGGTTGTTGTCAACGTTGACGATGTTCTCTCGCGTGAAAACAGACGACGATTCGTCTGTTCTTCGACAAGAAATATTGAGGATAAAGGTGACCGATGAAGGGTCTCGCTGCGTAAACGAAGGTAGAAAAGGGAACGCTGTTGCGATGTAGAAACGGCGAAGAACCAAGTGCTATGACCCACATCGGTGACGACTTGTTCGAGCGCAAGTCGGAGCGCGAGCAACGATGAAAATATGACGATACCAGCCGGCATCCGATAATAAAGCACCGGCTCGTTATTTTCTCTTCCTTTTACATTAACTGTAAAAACGTTGGCCACTTGGTCGGGAGCGCGTTCATCGACGTCGGGGACAAATAAAGAATAGAAAGCTCTCGCGTTTGATGTAATCATCGAACAGCTCGGTGGCACTGTTGTTATCCGAACCCTTTCTCCGATGACTATCCTCCGGCAAACTTTTAAAGGTCGTTTACATCGCCCACCCCGACGCTCACCTTTTTTTCCTCTCGTGTTCCGCTCAAGCTGCTTCTCGACATAATATTTCGCGCTCCCGCGAGCTTACATCGCGTACGAACGCGATTTCACGATGAAGCTTGCGCTCGTTCGCTCGTGCTTTACACACGTTCTCTCCGATACTTGGAACCGAGTGTGTAACATCATACCGCAGTACCGACAAGTACAAGGCTTGACCTGTGCATTAACCGCCGACGTAAATTCTGTTGCTCGTGCTTACACTCCGTGCAAAGAAGAGTTTGTAGCAATAATGGGCCTGTTACGTACGAATGAGGCAAACACCAGTCGTTAGCATACCGCTATTCCTTTCTCTCCGATACCTTTCACATTGACCGTGGGGTGGACAATCACTGACGGCTGCCGACGACTGTATATATCACACAATTATGTCCCATCGTGCTGTGGTGGTCGATCTCGTTCGCTCAGACATGCTAATTCGGTTCTAGGGAAAGAGCAACCCCTCGGTTCTCACCCCCTGACCGACGCGACGACGACGACGACGACGACCACAACAGCAACGTCAACGGACAGAATACCGAATTCTATATATAGTCATCGTGGTTGTCATCGTGGTAGTCCCTGTTAGCCTCGGCTCATGTAATTTTCATAGTGAAAAACTTACGAAATTATCGTAAGCGAGCGCTCTCGCGGCCACTCGCACATACCGTCTACGTTGTCGTCCGGATCACGCATTACCGCACCCTTGCCGGAACGAAAACGTTGACTGTCGAGGCAAAATATCGAGGGTGAGCAAACCAATTACATGAAGAAGAAGAAGAGGAAGAAAAAAAACAGAAGTAAAATAAGCAGGGGGATGAAAAATAATAATAAAAATAGGGAAAAGAAGACTGTCAGAAAGAAAGTTTTAAAACGGTAACGTTTTTTTTTTTCTTTCTTTTTTTCGTTGCTTTGGATGGTGCATAAAGGGTTGTTTGATGATATTCACGTGTATTCGTCGTTCTTTTACCGCATCAAAGTAAACTCGTAGGATATTACACCGTTCATTACAACGCGATAGCTCGAACTACGTATGTTCACAGTGTGCTACCATGTTGCAGTTACTCGTACTATACATCGCCGACGGTAATTTGTTGCGCCCGCGTAATTAAAGGGCGTGTATCCGTCCTGTACTAGCTTCGTATTATATAGATATATAGCGAGTACACGAGTACACGGTAGATGTAAAAAAAGGAAGAAAAATAAAATTAAAAAACACGATGAGGAGTAAAGAGAAGTATTAGCATCGACGAGGCTACGTCATGTGGAAATGCACGTGACTCACTCCTTTCCGCCGTTTACCCCCTATAATTTCCCGCAACCTGGTATTCACGGACGAAAGAGCGAGAGACGAAGAACCAGAAAGAAAAAAAAATTTATGTCCAAGAGAGAACGTTGCGTTTCATGCGATATCCTGCTTTGCTTGGTTCTCCCTCAGGGAGAACCTAAATATAGCCGAAAAAGAGAAAAACACATAGAGTAAGGGCGCAATTCAACTGGAGCATATGCGTTTAAGTAAGAAGAACGAAGAAGAGGAAGCAACGGGAAGAAAAATAAAAATATAAAATTATAAGACGAAGAAAACAGTGGAACCTTGACTCTGCGAGTTTTAATGCGCCTTCTATAACTATTATAATACCTTTCCCGGTCTCGCTCATTCGCCTCTGTACTCCTCGCCAACGTAGCAAGAGCAGTAGTCAAAGCCCTCTGAATACCGGGCGTATAATACTTATTCAAAAATTCAACTCTTGCGGAGCCCCAGCTCTGCAGAAAGAGCAGCAGTAGTGATAGTGGTAGTGGTAGTAGAAGCAGCAGAAGCAGCAGAAGCAGCAGAAGCAGCAGCAACAGCAGCAACAGCAGCAGCAGCAGCAGTAACGATGAGAGTTACGGTGGAAGGGGGACTCGCGCGTTTGCAGAAAGCGGATGTGAAGCGTTTTTGCCTGGACAGCAGCATGACTCTCCGGGAGTGAGTCGAGCGAATGAACGAATGAGCCTTCACCGAGCTATGAGACGCGAACCTGTTCGTAACAAGCCGTTTTATTCCGTTTTCGTTGTATATACTCATGGCTTGCTATATATATTGCACAGTTGAGACTAAGTCATGTAGTCGAGGGAAGGAAAGACAAAGAAGAGAGAGAGAGAGAGAGAGAGAGAGAGAGAGAGAGAGAGAGAGAGACAGAGAGAGAGAGAGAGAGAGAGAGAGAGAGAGAGAGAGAGAGAGAGAGAGAGAGAGCAGGTAGAGCAGGTAGAGGAGAGCGGAAAGCAATAAACGACTGATGGTCGTACCGGTAGAAAACAGCGAGAGTCGAGGGTTGCCAAGTGAGGTAGGACCAGGATGATAGAAAGGCCAAGTAAGACGCGCTGATTCTTCACTCTTTTCTCTTTCTCTCGTACGGCGTCGATGACCACGACCCACGCCGATGCTTTATTATATACGCCCGGAGTTTTGAGGGTTGCGCGGCGAGGTTAAAGACGCGTGGTGCTTGCTCTCGCGCTCACTCCAAGGTCGTCTGGGGGGCAGTCTTATCGATTCGGCTGTGCGCCACCCTGTTCACTTCTGGCTAAGGCGCACCCACACCACGCGTCTATCGACATAGCCAAAACACCGAACCGTACAAAAACTTCAACTGGACGTATCCGCACGTATATCTATTATACTCTGAGCTGTGACACCTGCCAAGGATACACGCAAGCTGAAAGCACATACACACGCACGCATGCGCGTACACACACACATACACCTCGTTTTAAAGCTGTCAGAGTCGATCCACGATGCGATTTATTTTCCAGGAGCGTTGGTGTCTCGACAAAGATGCCGACACCGTCGTCTCCGTGTCGTTGTACCCCTTCGGCTTTTACTATTACGTATTCAGAATCTCAGACGAAAGTTTGATGCGGCGATGATCTTGAAGTCCAAGGACGCAAGAAGGGCGTCCACCATCTCGCGCACTGTCCTTTACGATTAATACTTAAGAAATTACAAAGTCTTCTCGTCGATATCTTTATCAACTACCAAATTCCCTACACTCCAAAAAAATGTCTCTCGCTATTTTACCTATCTATGTATCTTCTTGAAGCTGCTCTTCGTAGAAAATTAATTTTAGTTTCTTCAAAGATAAGATAAAATTAATTTTTCCATGTATCGTGTTTGTTGATAATTGTTGTTGAATACTATATACGATAATTGTTGAAATTTAGTTGAATACTCATTGCTATTTCTGACTAACAAGTTACCCTAATTTTATCGATGAAAGCCCTGGAAGCAACCCCTACACTCGAGTGAAAGGGTTCACTCGTCAGGGTTCACTCGATGCTTCTAATGGGTATGCTACACCCCCAACGGGGCTAATCCACTTACTCATTCAAGCAGAAAGATTGGTTCCTTACAACTTGAGTGAGATTCGAGTGGGAGGAATCACTGGTGCAGCAATAATTTCAGTTTTACGTCCATCGCTGTGAAGAGACTCGTTCTCTCTGTTCCGAAGCGTTATACCGACGATTGGGCGCTCTCGATTATCACGTCGTAACAGTTCTCGTTGCTCACCTCAATCCATTCGCACTCCTCGATGTTATGCTCTTTAAAGTGTTTAAGGATCGAGCCACTATACGACTCCATGTTTCTTGTACTCATCGCTCCAAGAAGTTATCCGTGATTGTTGCTTTTGCAGAATTATTCTCGGATAAGTTGAATACTAATAATAATAATCGTAAAACAGTAGCGAGAAATGAGGGCATTTGTAACTCCGTCGTTAAATTTTCCATCGAAACACTACTCTACCACGATTTACTTCCGTAAAATAACTCTTAACTGCGTTACAACTCTACAATGGTACGACACTGACGGATTACAACTCTACCCACGTGACAATTCTTTGATTTGTTGACATCAGAGTTTTTATCATCGGTAACACGATAGGTAGGTTATCGCGTGGTACAATTGTAATCTGCTAATATTGTATTATGGTAGAGTCGTAATGTTGTTGAGATTTTTATTGCGGATATAAATCGCGGTAAAGCTTTTTTACGGCAGAAAAATAATGACAGTATTATAAATGTGCCGAGAATTGTAACGCTTCTGGTAAATCTCGTTGCGACCCTCGATCGACAATTTCCTGAAGAAAATACGTATAATTACAAAGCCCTTTTCTGCGATCTTGCGCCAAGGTCTCTGGAGTTATTAACGACGACGAGGAAGCAGCCAATTCAAGTACATTGCTCTTTTTTTTTTTTTTTTTCACTCGCACTCAGTGGCGAACCTTCCTCTGGTGTTGGAATCATATACGACCTTAAGAAATTTTTTACGATGTAACTTAACATTAAATAATCATCGATGAAGATTATGTTTTAAGTAAACTATTTTTGTGAATATATTAAAAGGGTGCGATGGTTTAAAAAAAAAAACACGAAACAGTTTTGTAGGAAAATGATGTTTATAATTTAATTAAATAGAAAAAAATTAATTATTTTTCAAAGATCACAGGAGGTTTGAGACGATGCGCTACACTCTTCGAGTGTGAGTGGGATATCGCTATTGGTGACGATCAGGCTGGAGCGAAAGAGAACGATATAAACGTGTAGCACATCGTCTTAATGGGGAGGAAAAATAATCGGTAAGGGCGCGTAGGGTAAGGCAATACCTTTTATGTAGGTATAAGTCTAGCCGGTGGCCAGACGGTGCAATTACTTTTCTCTCGGCTCATCGAGAACCTCCCCTCGAACGAAACCCAACTTTGCTTTCTTATCCCCGAGTCATTTCGACGATAATAAGACGGAGAATTTGGAGATAAAATTGCGAGCGAGCTTTTTGGAAAAACTTATGGTAATACGTTTATAGAGGTACCGAGATGAAAACGAGTAAAATACGTCGATGGGATAAAGGCGAGCGGATGTGTCAGCACCGGCCGTCGTCGTCGTCCTCGTCGTTGTCGCCGATCGTTCAATTTTCCAGTAGAAGCAGAGAAAGGGAGACTCGCTATTCGATGCGAACGATGGTCGAGAATGAGCGAGTGCACCTATGTATGTATGAGGACAACAACGCGGTCGTAGCGACAATCGCGTTTGCGTTCGAGGACGTGACCTCGAAAGTTCAAAAACCCCTTCGGGGTTGTCGAATTCATTATGGGCTGCTGGCTCGCCACTCGACGTCATCGAGTGCTCGTTGGCACGAATGACAACTACGACTGAATTCACGGACTATCCAACGACAGAGATCTTTTGAATATTATCCTGTACGCCAAGTTTATAAACGGACGAATACGATACCGTTTATCAACATTGTAAAATTGAGAATCGGTCGAACGTGCTGTCGCAATGAAAAACAAAATGGAGAAAGAATGGAGAAGATGCCGTGGACTGAGATATCCAGATTTCGTCTTGGTAGTCGTCACCAAGCCTGCGGATATAGCGGCCAGACGGTGGTAGCATTTTTTTTTCCTCTTATTCCCCGTCGTTCATTTCTGTTGTTCCCGAGACTGTGGCACGAAAGCGTGGAAGGTCGGAAAAGAGCGAACGGTAAGCGAGCGAAATCGAGAGACCACGTACAAGGAAAAAGAGAGACGAGGCGAAGCGAAGAAACATTTGAACGAATTAAGGGAGAAAGAGATGAGTAGACGGAGAAAAATAGGGGTTGCGAGAACTTACGTGCGTCGAGAGTGGATGACAGGGTGGGAGAATCCGTCTAGACTGTGTTCGCTCGATCCTGGCCGCGAGCGCGACTCTCGAGGGTATGAGTTTCGTAATACGCGTCGGGCCCAGAATCGCCCGCTCTGCGAGTGAAGAGGGAGTCGGCGGGGCGCGAGATGGCTGGAAACGCGACATAACGGAGAAAGCTGCGAAGGCGTCGACGGCGGTGGCGTCGCTGAACGTTCGCCGAAGAGCAAGAGGGGAAGGAAAAGGTCGGAGAACAGTGAAAGTCCTGGCGCTCGATAACCCCTAGCGCCAAGGTCACGGTCACGGCTTTCACTGCTCCCGGCTCGCGCCCCTTCCATTCGACTTCTCTCCAATTCCTTCACCTCGTCTTCCACCCATCCGCTTTCGCCTCTTCCCGCCTTTGCTCCGCTTCCTCTCCCGTCGTGCGTCCGCCGCAATGAAACGCGGCTACCGACCCAACCGAGCTGACAACCCTCGCCCAACGTCGAGAAAACCACCCCGGGCCAAACGGTAGTCGCGCGTCGCACGCCTCCACGGTGCTCTCTCTCTCTCTCTCTCTCTCTCTCTCTCTCTCTCTCTATACCATCGTGAGCAGCAGCGCAACCCCCACAGACGATTATCGGTACGATACGGAATTGGCGTCGTTCGACTGGCTCCGTTCCTCCTTCCTCCTCGTACCCCGACCCACGCGTCTTTTTCGCTCTTTCTTCTCTGGATATTCACGGTCGATGTTTTTTTTTTATGTTGCTTCCCTTTTTCATACTCTTCTCCCTTCTCCTTTTTTCTTTATCTAGCTTATTCAAAATTTCCGTCTGCGTCAGCAAATTTTGAGGGGGTTAACAAGAGCGGATGAACCTCTGACACGAATGTCCATCAATATTGTCATACGTATGTGCGGAAATAGCGGTTTGGGTGAGAAAAATAAAGAAAACAATAAGGAAAAAAACGGTATTAAGGGAGGCGCGAGAGCGTGTTAATATAATCGATACGCGATAGTCTCTCGCGAGCGAGTCATTCTCGCACGCAAGTGCATAAATATACACATCGACCTACATGCTCGAGAAAAGAGAGTGAGAGCGCGAGGGAACTGCTTGATAGTGCACCGAGCACGATGCTACGTCGCTCGTATATACCAACTATGTTTATACAGTAATACTCTAGCGATAGAATCCTATTACGCATATGGGACAAGATTGCAAGAGGTTTTCGCGTTCCGCAGTGCGGCCGCGAGATCTCGCGGTTCTATGCGATTGTGCAACGACCGCGAAGGAAAATACAGAGACAGAAGGTACCAATCGCGGCCACCACGATCAAAGCTTACGGCAATAAAATTTCTGTCTACACACTTATAGATTTACCTGTGTAAACGCGCGTTCCCTCTGTTCTACGGTGTAATACATTGCGAACATGTCAACGCTCGGAATTTCCTTATCGTTGCGCTATGCGCACGCCAACGTTATACACACGACCCTCGGAGCGCGCCCACTGTACAATATCATTTGTAACAACGTATAATAGTTAAGGTAGTTCCAAGTTTGAAGGTTGATGCTGTAATTTTTTTCATAATTCAACTGGACATCTTTGGGACTTCCTGACGTAAAAGATTGTCATATGGCGCAGCTATCTGACCTAGAAGTACATGATATCTATCGCGACAAACTGCGTCAACCTCAAAACACGTTACAGAAGGTGACAGCGGCGGGGGGGGGGGGGGGGGGGGGGGGTCACCGGACAATGAATTCAGCCTTGATACAATATAAATATCTACCAGTTATAAATAATGTTTCATTTTCTGAATAATATTAGAATGAACATTACAAGTAACATTGATTTTCTCGTTATATTAGAACGTTGTACTTAGCAATGTATCTGTTATATAAAATCCTTGTTGTGTAACAGTTACGTTGACGAGTAAGGAATTGTAATACAACAGCTACGTCAATGTTACTCTGTTTTTATCTGGGTATGAATGAATGAAAATTAATATTAGAATACTTTTCATCCAAGGATCGAAACGTTTATTATATAATTCAAGGAGAACGACCAAATGTATCTTGCAGAATGGCGATTCGTTTACTAACGCGTTAAAACGGATTAATACGAATTTTATCAATATCGAGAGAAATAAAAAAATATTCTATTAATAAAGTTGGAAAAGATGTAATATAAATTTATTTTATCAGGAGTACAAATTGAAAATGCGGGATTTTTTTCTATTTTTGAACGTTTATTCTGAAAAAATGGTAACAAATGAATTATTCAAAGTATTGTCCATCGCTAGCCACAACTTTTTCCCATCTTTCTGGCAATTTACGGATACCGTCGCGAAAAAATTCGGCCGGCTTGGCTGCTATCCAGTCATCGACCCATTTTTGGGCTTCTTCGTAAGAATGGAAGCGCTGGTCAGCTAGGCCATGTGTCATCGATCGGAAAAGGTGGTAATCGGAAGGAGCAATATCTGGGCTATACGGCGGGTGGGGTAAGACTTCCCATTTCAGCGTTTGTAGGTATGTTTTGACCGGCGCTGCAACATGTGGCCGAGCGTTGTCATGTTGCAAAATTACTTTGTCGTGTCTTTGCTCGTATTGTGGCCGTTTTTCTTTGAGTGCGCGGCTCAAACGCATCAATTGAGTTCGGTATAGTGCTCCTGTGATGGTTTCGTTCGATTTCAATAGCTCATAATACACCACACCCAGCTGGTCCCACCAAATACAGAGCATGAGCTTGGCGCCGTGAATATTTGGTTTGGCCGTCGATGATGATGCATGGCCGGGGTAACCATATGATTTTTTGCGCTTCGGGTTATCGTAATGGATCCACTTTTCATCACCAGTGACAATGCGATGCAAAAAACCCTTCCGTTTTTGCCGTTCGAGCAGCAGTTCGCATGCAAAAAAACGGCGCTCGACGTCTCTCGGCTTCAGCTCATACGGCACCCAATGTCCTTGCTTTTGGATCATTCCGAGGGC
This sequence comes from Cylloceria caligata, assembly GCA_963942595.1. NCBI lineage: Eukaryota > Metazoa > Arthropoda > Insecta > Hymenoptera > Ichneumonidae > Cylloceria > Cylloceria caligata. Next base: position 1,760 of record CAWWDW010000186.1, on the reverse strand, counting down.
TTTTATACGATGGGAAATGGCTTGTTGTGTCACTCCCAATGAATCTGCGAGCTCTTGTTGAGTTTGACACGAGTCTTCATTGAGTATTGCCTCCAATTCAGCATTCTCAAACTTTTTCACTTGGCCCGGCCGCTCTTTGTCCTCAACGTCAAAATCACCACTTCTAAACCGCACAAACCATCTCTCGCACGTTGAAACCGATGGAACATGACTCGGATAAGCCTCGGAGACCAATCGATGTGCTTCAGCAGCACTTTTCTTCAAATTAAAGAAGTAAATTAAAACTTCCCGCAAATGCTGTTTTGTTGGCACGAAACTCGACATATTGAGAGCTCAAAAAAACTATGAATTTGACACTGCGACAAATTGACACATACTGAAAATTAAAGCTATAAGACGTAGCTTTGACATGAACATAGTCACAGTACTGCCTGATGCGTATAGCGTTAGTAACGCCATCTGTTATCAAACCCGCATTTTCAATTTGTACCCCTGATATTTAGATTATTTATTAAAGATAAATTATTTAAAGGTTGATGTGTTGATACTGTTTTGATCGGCTTTCGAGATTGATGTGCGTTTTACCGTACGCTCGCGACTGTAACCAATTTACGCTTTTTAACTCAAGGTATCTATGCGAAATATTCAGTAAGTGCCGTTTTTTATAATTGTGTTGGAATCTTTGTAATCTTATGTACGAGTTAGCGTATTTGTTATCTACGTTATTTAATCGAAAACGGTGATAATTGTCTGATAAAATTTTTTCGATAAGAAGAAATTACCGTTTTTTGCGTTGAGATTTCTTGTGAGAAAAAAAAATCGATAAACAGGATTTCGATTCAACAATAGCAACCACTCGGCACTCAATTTATGTCATATTTATAATTAAAGACTTTATCTAATACCAGGTGAGCTGGTCGATAACCTTAATGCATCAAGATTTGTGTCGGTACCAACTTGATAACTCAATAACAATAACTTTATTTTGAGTATATTAACAATTTTACTCTGTTTTCTTCTACGAATGCACTTCTCGGAAGAGATTATAAAGAAACGCATTAATATGTGAATGTACTGAAAAAAAAACTATCTAGTTTGAGCCAACTGAATATAGTTTGCTGAATTGAATCTCCTTTAAACCAATTGAATTCAGTTGGCCCTCCGAGTAGAAAATCTGTAGCGTTACATCCGGTGTGAATAAAGCCCTGTTAAGGATCATATCTGGCCTGACAGAGCCTTGATAGTACCTCATACGCGCAGGATGTAACGTTACAGATTTTCTACTCGAGTTCAACTAAATAGTTTCTTCTCATTTTAGGAATCACGTGTAAATACTTTAAGCCAAATTAATTTAATTGGCTATCCCAGTAGAAAATCTGTAGCGTTATATCCGGAGTGAATCAAGCCCTGTTAAGGACCATATCTGGCCTGACAGGGCCTTGATAGTGCTTGATTCGCGCAGGATGTAACGTTGCACATTTTTTTACTCGAGTTCAACCAAATAGTTTTTTTCACATCAAAGGAATGACATATCAATCCCCTACTCGTTACTCTACGATCTTGGAGATAACGAGAGTTAAAGAGCTATATAAGAGATTCCCTGATATACGAAGGTGCTAGAACAGAATAAACCCGCGAAGGTTCGGCTATAACCTTGACCCTGGCGGATCGATCAGTCGCGAGCGCAGTCGGTGGTACCCGGCAGTCGCCATGGCTACGAGAGAGGAATTTCAGTGTAAGAGTAGCGAGACCGACAATCC